>VDFB02281492.1:282924517-282971621 GCA_007258455.2 Sequoia sempervirens
CTGAAGCCGAAGAATTTGCAGAGCACATCAAGAATATATATGAGAATGTCAGAGAACATATCAACAAGATGAATATGTAGTATAAGGCTAAGGCAAATCAGAAAAGGAGGTATAAGGAGTTTCAGATTGATGATGAAGTGATGGTCCACTTGAGGAAAGAAAGGTTTCCAAAGGGGAACCTATAAATAAACTCAAAATGAAGAAGTTCGGTCCCTATAAAATTTTGAAAAGGCATGAATCATGGAATGCATATGAGGTAGAGTTGCCAGATGGATTCAACATTTCCCCTGTGTTCAATATTTCAGATTTGACAGAGTATCATGAAGGTGGCGCAGAGGAAACACCAACAATGGAACAGTTTGGCATTCCAGCACCTACTTCAGAGGAGGAGATTGAAGAAATCCTAGATAGCCGTGTGGGAAGGAGTACCAGAAACAGGCAGTATGAAGAGTATTTGGTAAAATGGAAAGGAAGGCCTGTGGAAGATTCTTCTTGGTTATCTAAGGTAGAGGTTGACCATTTGGGTTTTCCTCAACCATCCGAGACGGACGGTCAGCTCTCAACACCTCGGTGTCTCGATGCAGGAGCATCTAGTGGTGTGAGGGCAATCTTGCATCACCCAAAAGATGATTTCCATTTTGTTCTTGTTTTCTTTTGTAGATGTTTTTGTATTTCTGATACCCCTTTTCAATAATAAGAGTTTCCAACTTTCTAATCAAGCCGCTTTTTCTCACAATCGCTATTTTAGCAGGTTTGAATTTGAAGTCGTGGGAAGACATAAATTTTTGGGAAGGTTCAGGATGGAAAAATACACAGTCTGGTGAAAGAATCAGGTCAAGATCATTCACGACTTGAAAGTTATTCAAGTTCCAATTTCTACTTTTTGCCCTGAAAAACCTTTCGAGCTCAGTTTGAGGCACCAAACAATCCCGGATGGGCCTGAAAATTTGTGGAAATGCCAAAGTAGTCCACCAAAGGCCTACTTTGCAAAAAATTTTCTTTTCGAGAGCTTTCCGAAAAGGTATTATCATTGAAGATCTGACAGTCAGATTAAAAGTTATGGCTACCGGAAGTTGGTGCATATTTTAGAAATGTGCTAATTTTCAACTGTGAATTTAAACTTGAATTTCAAATTGTAATTTTGGTGCCAAACTGTCAAAAATCTTATCTCGAAGGTTATTTTTGGTTCCAAACCGAAATGGGTCTATTTAGGGGCTTGTTTCTGATTTTTGGGTAACTTTTTGGGGAAAGAAGTTTGCATGCTGTGAAAGGGGATCTAGGTAATTTTTTGTAAGTGGGTAATTTGCATGTAATACAGAGCTTGGGGATTTGAGATCCTCTGCATGTAAGAAGTTCAATATTTATGAATAAAATATTATTCTCTGTTTTGTGAGTGTATTTCTGTGTCTCGGGTTTGCTCCCTCGTCAGATTGCTTTTGCAATATTCATACTACGGATGAAGAAACTAGTCACATAACACATAGATGTATGTGGTTCGACCGTAGCCTACATCCATAGGACAAGGGAGAGAGGCTATTATTATTCATCGTAGTAAGAATCGAGATTACAACAGCTCTATATATAGAGATACATTAGCCTTAATTAGTGACAACAAAAAAAGGAGGCACAGATTAAGGAGAATCCCACAAATTATGCACTGTCCATAAATAGCTCAAGTAACCCGCAATCCACAGATAGAAACAAATCCCCTGTAAATCTCTCTTCTCCAACACTCCCCCTCAAGTTGGTGCGAAAATGTCAATAGAGCCCAACTTGAACAATATTTCTTGAAACTTGAGAGCTGGAAGACCTTTTGTAAATATATCTGCCAATTGCTGAGTTGTACAGACAAGGGTTGTGTGGATGAAATTGGCTTGCACATTCTCTCTAAGAAAATGGTAGTCGACTTCAATATGTTTAGTTCACACATGAAACACTAGATTCGAAGCAATATGCATAGCAGCTTGATTATCACAGAATAATTGAGTTGGTAGAGATGAACCATAACCAAGGTCTTGCAACAGAGCTCGAAGCCATATAATTTCACTGGTAGTTGATGCCATTGCTCTATATTCTGCTTCAGCACTTGATCGAGCAACAACACTCTATTTTTTACTTTTCCATGTGACCAAGTTACCTCCAACAAAAATACAATATCCAGTTGTAGACCTTCGATCAATGGGACATCCTGCCCAATCAACATCAGTATAGGCAGTAATAGAATTATGACCAGTCTTACGCATCCATATACCTTTTCCTGGTGACCCTTTCAGATACTGTAAAATTCTGGTAACGACATGCATATGTTGAGCCTTGGGAGCATGCATGAAACGACTTACCAAACTAACTCCATAAGAAATGTCAGGTCGAGTAATGGTCAAATAGATTAACCTACCGACCAACCTCTAAAACTAACCAATATCAAACAACAATGCACTAGTATCATCCAGTTTTCCTTTGCTATTCATTGGTGTATCTGATGGTTTGATTCCAAATTTACCTGTGTCTTGTCACAAATCCAACACATACGTCTGTTGATTAAGAAAGATGCTGCTTTTTGAGTAGGCAATTTCTAATCCTAGAAAGTACTTCAAAGTTCCCAAATCTTTAATAGAAAATCTATTGTGTAGTAGAATCTTAAGCTTAGAAATTGCGTTTTGATCATCACCAGTAATGACTATATCATCAACATAAATCAAAACAACAACAATACCAGAGTTACCTCTTTTAACAAATAGAGAAGGATTTGCATTACTCCGTTTCAGCCCATTCATCATAAGGATAGAACTAAGCTTAGCATACCAGGCTCGTGGATATTGTTTAAGCTCGTAGATTGCTTTTTTTAACTTACACACTAAACCAAACTTGGCCTCTTGCAGATGCCCAGGTGGGATGCTCATGTAAACTTCTTGAAGATCACCATGCAAGAATGCATTTTTGACATCCATTTGAAACAATTTCCAGTCTTGATTTACTGCAAGAGAAATGAGGACCCGAAATGTGTTCATCTTTGCAACAGGCGCAAAAGTTTCCTGGTAATCTACTCCATATGTTTGTGTGAATCCTCTAGGAACAAGTCTGGCCTTATGTTGTTCTAAGGAACCATTACTATTGTATTTATTTTTGTACACCCAACGACATCCAACAGTTTTCCTTCCTAGAGGTAGCTTAACAATCTCCCATGTTTTATTTTCATCTATAGCTTGTAGCTTATCTTGCATGGACTTCCTCCAAACTGCAATGGAGTTAACTTCTTGAAAAGTCTTAGGTTCTTGATTATGAGCAACGGTACTCAAGAAAGTTAGGTGAGACTGAGAAATATTATTATAAGACAGGCGTTCCTGCATAGGATAAGATGCAGCATGATAAGTGAAGAAATCGTTCATTCTCTCTGGAGGGCGAGTTTCTTTACTCGATCGTCGAGTAGCTTGAGGTGATGTGGGGATTGGGGTTGCTTTAGTAACTTCTGCATCTTGATCAATAGCAACATCCTCATTGGTAACTATAGGAAGCGGGACCAGGTCAGAAAAAGACTCCCCTTGTGACCGACTCCCAAATTCAACACAAGCTTGAAAAAAAGATTCAGACTCCACAAAATGTACATCACGTGAAACACCAATTTTACGAGTGACTGGATCATAACATATGTACCCTTTCTTAGTGGAAGAATACCCAAAAAATTCACACAGAGTAGAGCAAGCTTCTAACTTATCTCTATGTATTGCTTGCTAGTGCACATAACAGACACATCTAAATACCCTCAAGTGTGAGATATCAAGTGTCTGATTTTTTAGTATCTCCAATGGTGACTTGAACTCAATAACTCGGCTGGGAAGTTGGTTGATCAAATATGCAGCGGTTAATACACCATGAGACCAATATTGTTTTGGAACCTTTGTTTGAAACATAAGGGCCCATGCGGTTTCTAGGATGTGTCGATTCTTTCTTTCGGCTACCTCATTTTGTTGTGGAGTTCCAACACAACTTGTTTAATGAATAATGCCTTAGCTTCAAAGATATTCTGAAAAAGGTCCTTTAGCATATTCGGTACCATTATCAGACCTAAAAGTCTTGATTTTAGCACCAAACTGATTAAACACCACAGTATGAAAATCTTTGAAGACAGAAGTCACTTCAGTTTTTGATTTTAACAAGTATAACCAGGTAGCACGAGAAAAATCATCAATGAACACAAAATATTTATATCCATCATAAGAATCAATAGGTACAGGTCCCCATAAGTCAGAGTGAACTAATTCAAACAACTCAATAGACATAGAAGATGAATTAACAAAAGGTAAATGCATTTGTTTAGAAAACTGACAACCGTCACAAACATCAAAATCAACAAAAGTAGAGGGACAAAGTCTTGACAAGATATGGTTGGATGGATGTCCAAGTCGTTTATGTAAAGTGTGACTTTCAATTACACCATTGGCATAACACGCCTTATTGAGGGAGTTTAGAAACTAAATTCCATGTGAGTATGTTCCTTTACCAATCGTCTTCTTCGACTTTCGATCCTGAAAGATGACAAATTTTTGAGAAAAAATGACATCACAATTTAAAGAATTAGTAATTTTTCCAACATACATAAGTTGAATAGGAAAGGATGGAACAACCAGAGCATCAGATGAAGCACTGAGTAAAGAAACTAATTTTATCACTTCCTAAGGCAAGAACAATAGTTCCATTTGCAACAGAAATGTCATACTTATCAGTTTTTGGAATAAAATTGATTACTGAAGAAGGACTATTGGCCATATGATCAATAGCTTTGGAATCAATAATCCAAGAATTAATTTTGGAATGGGAAGTAAGATAAGCATGAAGTTTACCTGACACATGACTGGAAGTGGACTGACTGTTGCCAAAAGAGATAGTCTTACTGAGTTGTTGAAGAAGATGACCCAACTGATTGATTAAAAAAGGTGTCTCAGCTACAGCAGCATGATCCTTCCGACCCTTATATTCAGATTTGAGATGTGGATGTAATTCCCAACAACGATCCTTGGTATGCCCAATTTTCTTGTAGTGATCACATTAATAGAGTTCCTTCTTACCCTTGTAGCAAGAAACATTCCTGTTTTTGTCAAAAAAATGAGGCTTTCTTTTATCATCCCTTTCAGCCAAATGGACATTAGATTCAATCTTCTCAGTTGAAGTTTTGAATTCTAAGCTCATTGTCTTTCTCTGAGTTTCCTCTCGCTGAATAGTAGCGCAAACACGAGCAAGGGTGGGTAATGTGGCATCCATCAGAAGGTTGCTCTTTATGTATTCATACTCAGGCTTCAAGCTACTAAGTAGTGAGAAAATTTTATCCTCCTCAGCTCGTTTCAAAAGAGTTTTGGCATCAGTGGTATGTGGACGATATAGGTTCAATTCATCCCACAATTTTTTTAGATTCCCAAGGTGTTCACTAAAGGTTTTTTCACCTTATTGGGCTGCATCAATCTCAAGAGTGAGTTCAAAAATACGAGAAGCATTATTTTGGTTTCCATATAATTCAGTGATTGAATCCCACAGTTCTTTTGCGGAATTAGAAAAAGTGAAAATTTCAGCAATATGAGTTTCCATCGAATTGAGTAACCATGATCGAACAAGCTGATAATTTGATATCCAATCATCATATGCTGATTTAGTATTTTGAGGACACTTTTTATCACCATTAACGAAACCAAATTTTTTCTTGCCACCAAGCGACAAAGTAACAACTCTAGACCATGCTACATAATTAATACCACTTAACGGAACTGATGAAAGTCTCCAACTATGATTCGAATTGAACTCGGCCATGAAAAGAGTAGACAAAAAAGAAATCGTGAAAGGCACTTACAATGAAAGTCTTCACAGCAGATTCATAACACACTAGATTTCTAATGAAGAGGATAAAATAACTCCGCATGAACCATTAGAAAGAGCAGGAATGATATTGAATAGGGCAGATCACGGGGCAAGGCCGATGATCTCAAGGCAAGGAATAAAATAAACCATCTATCACAGGATTCTCAAAAAGAACAAATATGCAAGCAGAATAAAAGAACGGATCAAATCCACTATGATACCATGAAGAAATCAGTCACATAACACATAGATGTAAACCAGTCACATAACACACAGATGTATGTGGTTCGGCCGTAGCCTACATCCACAGGAGAAGGGAGAGAGGGTGTTATTATTCATCGTAGTAAGAATGGAGATTACAATAGCTTTATATATAGAGATACATCAGCCTTAATTAGTGACAGCAAAAAAAGGAGGCACAAATTAAGGAGAATCCCATAAATTATGCACTCTCCATAAATAGCTCAAGTAACCCACAATCCACAGATAGAAACAAATCCCCCGTAAATCTCTCTTCTCCAACACTCCCCCTCAAGCTCATGCGAAAATGTCAATAGAGCCCAACTTGGACAATATTTCTTGAAACTTGAGAGCTGGAAGACCTTTTGTAAATATATCTACCAATTGCTGAGTTGTACGGACAAAGGTTGTGCAGATGACATTGGCTTGCACATTCTCTCTAACAAAATGGCAGTCGACTTCAATATATTTAGTTCACTCATGAAACACTGGATTCGAAGCAATATGCATAGCAGCCTGATTATCACAGAATAATTGAGTTGGTAGAGATGAACCATAACCAAGGTCTTGCAACAGAGCTCGAAGCCATATAATTTCACTGGTAGTTGATGCCATTGCTCTATATTTTGCTTCAGCACTTGAACAAGCAACAACACTCTATTTTTTACTTTTCCATGTGACCAAGTTACCTCCAACAAAAGTACAATATCCAGTTGTAGACCTTCGATCAATGGGACATCCTACCCAATCAACATCAGTATAGGCAGTAATAGAATTATGACCAGTCTTACACATCCATTTACCTCTGCCTGGTGACCCTTTCAGATACTGTAAAATTATGGTAATGGCATGCATATGTTGAGCCTTGGGAGCATGCATGAAATGACTTACCAAACTAACTGCATAAGAAATGTCAGGTCGAGTAATGGTCAAATAGATTAACCTATCGACCAACCTCTAAAACTGACCAATATCAAACAACAATGCACTAGTATCATCCAGTTTTCCTCTACTATTCGTTGGCGTACCTGATGGTTTGATTCCAAATTTACCTTTTTCTTGTAACAAATCCTACACATACTTCTGTTGATTAAGAAAGATGTTGCTTTTTGACTAGGCAATTTCTAATCCTAGAAAGTACTTCAAAGTTCCCAAATATTTAATGGAACATCTATTATGTAGCAGAATCTTAAGCTTAGAAATTGCATTTTGATCATCACCAATAATGACTATATCATCAACATAAATCAAAACAACAACAATACCAGAGTTACCTCTTTTAACAAATAGAGAAGGATCTGCATTACTCCGTTTCAACCCATTCATCATAAGGATAGAACTAAGCTTAGCATACCAAGTTCGTGGAGATTGTTTAAGCCCGTAGATTGCCTTTTTTAACTTACACACTAAACCAAACTTGGCCTCTTGTGGATGCATAGGTGGGATGCTCATGTAAACTTCTTGAAGATCACCATGCAAGAATGCATTTTTAAAATCCATTTGAAACAATTTTCAGTCTTCATTTACTGTAAGAGAAATGAGGACCCGGAATGTGTTCATCTTTGCAAAAGGCGCAAAAGTTTCCTGGTAATCTACTCCATATGTTTGTGTGAATCCTCTAGCAACAAGTCTGGCCTTATGTCGTTCTAAGGAACCATCACTGTTGTATTTATTTTTGTACACCCAATGACATCCGAAAGTTTTCCTTCCTGGAGGCAGCTTAATAATCTCCCATGTTTTATTTTCATCTAGAGCTTGTAGCTCATCTTGCATGGACTTCCTCCAAACTACAATGGAGTTAGCTTCTCAAAAAGTCTTAGGTTCTTGATTATGAGCAACAGTACTCAAGAAAGTTAGGTGAGACTGAGAAATATTATTATAAGACAGGCGTTCCTGCATAGGATAAGATGTAGCATGATAAGTGAAGAAATCTTTCATTCTCTCTGGAAGGCGAGTTTCTCTACTCAATCGTCGAGTAGCTTGAGGTGATGTGGGGATTGGGGTTCCTTCAGTAACTTCTGCATCTTGATCAGTAGCAACATCCTCATTGGTAACTGTAGGAAGCAGGACCGGGTCAGACAAAGACTCCCCCTGTGACTGACTCCTAGATTCAACACAAGCTTGAAAAAAAGATTCAGACTCCACAAAATGTACATCACGTGAAACACCAATTTTACGAGTGACTGGATCATAACATATGTACCCTTTCTTAGTGGAAGAATACCCATAAAATACACACATAGTAGAGCAAGCTTCTAACTTATCTCTGTGTATTGATTGCTGGTGCACATAACAGACACATCCGAATACCCTCAAGTGTGAGATGTCAGGTGTCTGATTTTTTAGTATCTCCAATGGTGACTTGAACTCAATAACTCAGCTGGGAAGTCGGTTGATCAAATATGCAGCGGTTAATACACCAGGAGACCAATATTGTTTTGGAACCTTCGTTTGAAACATAAGGGCCCATGCGGTTTCCAGGATGTGTCGATTCTTTCTTTTGGCTACCCCATTTTGTTGTGGAGTTCCAACACAACTTGTTTGATGAATAATGCCTTGGCTTCAAAGATATTCTGAAAAAGGTCCTTTAGCATATTCAGTACAATTATCAGACCTAAAAGTATTGATTTTAGCACCAAACTGATTAAACACCATAGTATGAAAATCTTTGAAGACAGAAGTCACTTCAATTTTTGATTTTAACAAGTATAACCAGGTAGCACAAGAAAAATTATCAATGAACAACACAAAATATTTATATCCATCATAAGAATCAATAGGTGCAGGTCCCCATAAGTCAGAGTGAACTAATTCAAACAACTCAGTAGGCATAGAAGATGAATTAACAAAAGGTAAATGCATTTGTTTAGAAAACTGACAAACATCACAAACATCAAAATCAACAGAAGTAGAGGGACAAAGTCTTGACAAGATACGGTTGGATGGATGTCCAAGCCGTTTATGTAAAGTGTGACTTTCAATTACACCACTAGCATGACACGTCTTATTGAGGGAGTTTAGAAAATAAAGTCCATGTGAGTATGTTCCTTTACCAATCATCTTCTTCGACTTTTGATCCTGAAAGATGATAGGATTTTGAGAAAAAATGACATCACAATTTAAAGAATTAGTAATTTTTCCAACAGACATAAGTTGAACAGGAAAGGATGGAACAACCAGAGCATCAGATGAAGCACTATGAGTAAAGAAACTAATTTTACCACTTCCTAAGGCAGGAACAATAGTTCCATTTGCAATAGAAATGTCATACTTATCAGTTTTCAAAATAAAATTGATTACTGAAGAAGGACTATTGGGCATATGATCAATAGCTCTGGAACCAATAATCCAGGAATTGATTTTGGAATGGGAAGTAAGATAAGCATGAAGTTTACCTGACACATGAGTGGAAGTGGACTGACTGTTGCTAGAAGAGATAGTCTTACTGAGTTGTTGAAGAAGATGACCCAACTGATTGATTGAAAAAGGTGTCTCGGCTACAGTAGCATGATCCTTCTGACCTTTATATTTAGATTTGAGATGTGGATGTAATTCCTAGCAATGATCCTTGGTATGCCCAATTTTCTTGCAGTGATCACATTGATAGAGTTCCTTCTTACCCTTGTAGCGAGAAACATTCCTATTTTTGTCAAAAAAATGAGGCTTTCTTTTATCATCCTTTTTAGCCGAAAGGACATTAGATTCAATCTTCTCAGTTGAAGTTTTGGATTCTAAGCTCATAGTCTTTCTCCGAGTTTCCTCTCACTGAATAGTAGCGCAAACACCAGCAAGGGTGGGTAATGTGGCATCCATCAGAAGGTTGCTCCTTATGTATTCATACTCAAGCTTTAGGCTACTATGTAGTGAGAAAATTTTATCCTCCTCAACTCGTTTCAAAAGATTTTTGGCATCAGTGGTATGTGGATGATACAGGTTCAATTCGTCCCATAATTTTTTTAGATTCCCAAGGTGTTCACTAAAGGTTTTTCACCTTATTGGGCTGCAACAATCTCAAGAGTGAGTTCAAAAATACGGGCAGCATTATTTTGGTTCCCATATAATTCAGCGATTGAATCCCATAGTTCTTTTGTCGAATTAGAAAAAGTGAAAATTTCAACAATATGAGTTTCCATCGAATTGAGTAACCATGACCGCACAAGCTGATCATTGGATATCCAATCGTCATATGTCGATTCAGTATTTTGAGGAAACTTTTTATCACCATTAATGAAACCAAATTTTTTCTTGCCACCAAGTGACAAAGTAATAGCTCTAGACCATGCTACATAATTAATACCACTTAACGGAACTAATGAAAGTCTCCAACTACGATTCGAATCGAACTCAACCATGAAAAGAGCAGACAAAAAAGAAATCGCGAAAGGCACTTACAATGAAAGTCTCCGCAATAGATTCATAACACACCAGATTTCTGATGAAGAGGATAAAAGAACTCCGCATGAACCAATAGAAAGAGTAGGCGCGATATTGAATAGGGCAGATCATGGGGCAAGGCTGGTGATCTCATGGCAAGGAAGCAAACAAACCCTCTATCACAAGATTCTCAAAAAGAACAAATACGCAATCGGAATAAAAGAATGGATCAGATCCGCTCTGATACCATGAAGAAACCAGTCACATAACACACAGATGTATGTGGTTCGGCCATAGCCTACATCCACGGGAGAAGGGAGAGAGGGTGTTATTATTCATTGTAGTAAGAATGGAGATTACAATAGTTCTATATATAGAGATACATCAGCCTAATTAGTGACAGCAAAAAAAGGAGGCACAGATTAAGGAGAATCCCACAAATTATGCACTCTCCATAAATAGCTCAAGTAACCAGCAATCCATAGATAGAAACAAATCCCCCGTAAATCTCTCTTAGACTCTAACAGCGGATCGACGCATAGCGAGCAAGGAAATAAAAGGGCGCAGACAGTAACGCCAAACAAAAGAGTGAGAGGAAGCATTTAGAATCTAGCAAGGGATGGGCAAAAAGATTGAACCAGCTACTACTCAATTATTTATTACATCAAATTCAAATAAAGATTACATTGGGATGAGTCCAAAAAGGAATAAATCAGCAATCGCTCTATTATTGATATGCCTCGGTACACCCTTTGAATAAATTGGGAATAATAACTTTATATTATTCAAAGGGAATAATAACTTTATATTTCAAGTCTATCAAGTCTGCAAGAAGATAAATCTTGAAGGAACCAATAAAAAAAAAAAATCAACAATATGTAAACTAAACGATGAAGCCAAGTCATATGGTAAGGACAAATCGCATAGAAAAATTGCTTTAAGATTGAGAGAAGCACACATGAGAAAAATTATTGTAAGGTTATAAGAGATCAAGAACAAAGTAATCTAAATTCATAATTTTTTTAAAAGAATGAGATCATTGAATTTTCAAAAAAAGAGGGTGTGTTGTTCAAGGTAGGTTCTCTCTAGTTTCATATTTGTAGTTCACTATTCTATCCTCTAGCTCCAATAGAGTTTCTTGTAAGTTCCATGTGTTGGAATGGAATGTATACTATTTTTTCTTGCATGTACATTTTCTAATGAATGAATGGATGGGAAAAGATTGACGTGAATGCGAATCCTTAAAAAAAAATTAGTTACATGGCTAATAAAAATGTAGTAAGGATTATGATATAAAATGAATAAGAAACGTTTGTATTACTTTTTAGAGGTAGTCATAAATACTAAGAGATGCTAATGATTTGGACAAATTTACAATTTAATTTTTTTCAATGATTATAAATAAATTCTTGTGATCTAAAAAATTTACAATATCATATATGATCACCAAATTAAAAATGAAATACTTAAATAATACTAAATAAATTTAAAATATATTAAAATATAAATTTCTATAAAATATAAAATTTTGAAAAAAAAAACAAAATTTCACCATAAAAATATTCTTACATGCCATAAGCTTTCTAAACAATGATTTTAATATAAGTTGGAAACATATTAAATTTAGTTGATCATTGTAAAACAAGTTCAACCCTTGTATATTATGACTTAGTCTTCCAAATAATATTATTCTATGACTCAGTCATTCAACATAGAATACAAAGTAAAAATACAATAATAAAGCTCATTTAATAATACATGGAATACAAAGTCTTGCAACTGTGAGTTTAAAAAATGAGCCTAAAACCTTCCTTACACGCAACCATTAAATTTAATGCGATTGCATTACAGTGAAGGCAGTAAGCAATTGAACTTTTGTTACTGCTAACGTCTTCATTTGACATTTGGGCTTTCTCCATAATTTTGGTTGAAATAATAGAACGCGCAATCGTATTCTGGCTGAAGTTTTAAAATACGCGTTTCACATTTCGCCAGTTGTTTAATCCCATACGACTCGCAGTCCTAAACTCTCTGCTTTGATTAAGTTTCACCAGTTAAGTTTTTCTTATTACTTTTGCAATATTCCTACTGTTGACCGACGAAATGAAAGGGCGCAGACAGTAACGTCGAAAAAAAGAATGAGAGGAAGCTTCGAAATTTTGTCGTGTAGAGAAAGCTGGACTGGAGTTGGGCAAGATGTTAAACCACGTGATTTGACTTCCTCATACCGAGTCCGCCATACAAATTACAATTAAATCTTCAATCAATTTGCAATATATTCGATTTATAGTCTCTTCCAAACTATATAAGCTGACACCTTCATATATATATATATATATATATATATATCTTCGAACATTCTCACACAAATTACCTTATCCAAGGCATCTCTCTTCTTGGTAATGCTAAGAAATTCAATTGACACTTTGTTGATGATAAAATGATTTCTATTCAAAATTTTGTTGAAGAGGTGAATAATACTATGATATTCTAGAGTTACTACTATATGGTCTTAGGGTTTCAATCAATAATACAAAAAACTAATTCTTGATGACACGTCCCAATTCTCATCCACCATGAATTCCTAAAAAATGAAGAGAGGTGAAAAATGACAACATTTCTAGACACCAAGCAACATCCCATTTGGCATTTCCATTTTTAAATTAACTGTGGGCCAAATGATGTATTAGAAAGGCATAGCTACCACACCTTAATCACATTGCATCCTTTTCAAGGAAAAAGGGAGCTTGGGTATCATTGGTTCTTGTATACCCAATGTGTCTTTTTTACAACCAAACATATTATGAGGGATTTAAAGGATGCTCCTTGTGGATACATGTCATTTTTATATGAAAATTGCTATCAAGGAATTAATCCATGGGAGAATTCGTTGGAATGGTAAGATCTAGATATCTCCCCTTTTTAAGACCCATAGGTTAACCCCCTTAACATCATTTGGAACTCTTGGAAATTAGTCTCATCTAAATTCTCATGGTTTGATTGGTCCCATAACCATTGACTTATCTTTGCCACTTCCTCTATCTAGTGAAACTTGATGATCTAGTTGATTGGAAAACCATAATGCATTATCCTAAGTTTTAAAAAGTGTTGTTTTGGGGCATTTGAGATTTAACAAGCTTAAATTGGAAATCATGGTGCCAACTCAAAGTTTGATTCAACCTTAGCTATAAAGACAAGTTACTTGTGCTTGAACTTTAGAAGTTTGTCCCTCCCAACCTCTTAGCGATACTTTCCACTTTCTACAATTCCAATTTCCTCAAATATTGGAGATCACTTAATGTACATAGCATCCAAACGTTCCCCCTTATGTTGGTTTACAAAACTCTCTTCCTTGCTTTGCCCATTGCACATCATCTAAAATTAGTTCGAAAGTGTAAGTTCAATTAGGTTAAATGGAACAAGATAAATCTTCAAATTTGTTGAGCAAACACATACTTATACTCCCAATTTGCTACATGGAAGCTTCTCAATGCAAAACTCCATATTGGGAAATGTCTCAAGTTCCTTTACCTCCCCCTTTATGTGCCAATGTTGAGTCCATCCAACATTATTTTTGGTTTTTCTTGCATGCTTGAATGATTTTGTCCTTCCTTAGGACCTCCCTACCTATCATCTTCTAATTTGCTTACTCCTAGATAGAAAATATTATTAGCTCATCCATTGCTCATGATGTAGAACTTGCACCTTCCACCACATTATTTCAAACACATTTAGTTACATTGTTTTGTTGCTTTTTCCATTTGACTCTTCCTTTGGAGATCAAAATTCAAATTATGTGTTCTAACCTGTCATTACAAATGATCAATCTACCCTCAATGTTCAAATAACAATGCAAGGATAATGCAAATCATTAGAAAAATACTCTAATCATAATTATAAAAAATAAAAGAGAAACACAATAATCTAAACTCTGAGATCATTCAAAACCTCCAAAAATAATTTATATAACTTCCATAATAAATTATTCTTCACTATTAAATGTTTTTTTTTTTTTTCCCAAAAACACGTTTGATAAATTACATTGTTATTTTTGTCAAATTGATTATTAATGCAACTTCTTTGTTTGATGCTTATTAAATAATTCAAGGTAAAAAATTATTTTAAAAATTTTGACACCTCTAATTTTCTAATTCATTTGAATACGACTGCTTAATAATGAACGACATTTTCCCCGGTCGTCGAAGAAATTTTGATTGCAAGTAATTGTCTAGCTAGCACGCCTTTCAAAAATGAGCCAATTTAGTACGACTAAAACCTTCCTTTCAAGCAACCAGAAAATTATCACAATCAAGGACAAAAACTTCAATGATACTGGTGACGCCTCCATTTGACATTTGTAGATTGCATGGCTTTCTTCATAATTTTCGCTGGAATAAAGAGCACAATCTAATCTGGCTGAAGTTTCAAAACACGTGTTTTACATTTCACCAGTTACTTTATTTTAATGACTTGAGCTCCTAAAGTCTATGATTAGACGATTCTTCTAGAGAAAATGAAAGGAAAGGCGCTTCAGGTGAACGTGAGGAGTCGAAAGGGAAGGGAGGAGCAGCCACGTCATCACCATTTCCTTCCAACATTTGAACCACGCTGCTCATCCCTGGACGATCTATAGAATTGTGTTGGATGCACCACAGTCCTACTTTTATTAGCCGCTTTGTCCTCTCTTCGTCTTTGCACGATCTCTCTCTTGTTATTCCTGATAGCCTCTTCTCACACTCTCCGCTTTCTACCAATTTGAACGCCCACTCTGGAAAATAAAATTGACTGGACCGGCTCACCTGCTCTTCAAAATTCTTCCTTCCCCCAACAATTTCCAACAACACCATTCCAAAACTGTAAACATCTGACCTGTCCGTTACAGGACCCAAATTTCTGTACCAAAGCTCTGGTGCAGCATATCCTGGCGTTCCTCTCGTTGTCGTAATTGATATATGATCATCTCCCTTTCCACACAGTTTAGCCAGACCAAAGTCACCTACTTTGGGTGTGAAGTCGGCGTCCAATAATATATTGTGAGGCTTAATGTCGAAATGGATGATGCGGCTGTCGCAATCTTGGTGTAAATATGCAATTCCACGAGCTGCGCCCAAAGCAATTGAATACAATTGATCACAATTTAGCCTCTCTTCTTTTCCCTTTCCTGCAAATATAAACTTCTCCAGAGACCCATTTAACATGTACTCATAGACAAGTGCGCTTCGAGGTTCTTCGAAGCAATAACCCATCAGCCGAACCAAATTAACATGGTGGATCCTTCCGATGGTGGCAACTTCGTTCATGAACTGGTTCTCACTTTGTCTCGACCGATCAAGAATTTTTACAGCAACCATATTACCACTGGAGAGCCTTCCTTTATACACCACACCGAAACCGCCTTCCCCCAATTTATCTGTAAAGTTGCTGGTGATCTTCTTCAGTTGAGAATATGAATATCTGCGGGGCATTTCATCAGCATAGTCATGAATGAATTGCTCCACATCGGAAGTAGGCCTTGAATTCAGATAATAAACTACGAGCACTGTTGCAGCTATCAGCAAGCCGACCGTTGCAATGGCAACACCTATGACGACTCGTATTTTACCAGCTCGACCTATAATTCCACACATTCAAACATGTGCATCGTTACAGATATAAACTATAAGCTGAGAAAGAAAAAAATAGATATTTGAAGGAAACATAATACCTTGGGCGCAGCGCTTTGAATGAGGTCCATCCTGGCAAAAGCAAACAAAGTTCCCTGTATTGGGAGCGCCATAGCCACAAAAACCCTTACTTTTTTCACAATCTCTACAACTCTGCTCTCGTTCTTCTGGAAAAACCCATTTCATTGTTGCTGTTGGAACTTTCAACATTCTTGGGGAACATGACATATTCAGATACCCTGGCGGGAATGATCCATAAGGTAAACAATTCTCGTCACACATATATACTTCTAGACTTGCGTTGTTTATATTGGTCATAGTAAAAATGCTATTGCCCGCATCCCCGGTTGAATCTATCAGATTAGAAAATGTGCAATCTTGAAAATTCTTGTCATCTGTTACCGTAAACGTCTTATTTTCATAGAAAACCTGTAATATTGTGTAGTTGGTGCTCCCTATTACAATTACTGGACGTATGTTCTGCACACAGTCGATGTGAAACATTGGCTGACCACAACTAAAATTGCCTACGCCAAAAGGAAACGTAAAGTTTATGCTGCCACATGTTTGATTACTTTTGCAATTTTCGTACTGCGGATCGACACATAGTGTGCTCCGAAATAAAATGGCGCAAACAGTAACGCCTGAAAGAAAAGTGAGATTAAGCATTTAGACTCTTAACGAAGGATGGACAAAGGATTGAAGCAACCACTGCTCAAGTATGCATTATAAGGAAATCAGATAAAGATCCGACTGGGATGAGTCCAAAAAGTAATGAGTCAACGATCGCCTTATGTACACAATATCAAGCCACGAGATTTGACCAGCGCCCTCTTGTCTGTAACAACCGACATTTTTATTTCAACTGAAACGAATTTACAGCATACAATTGGATAACACACTAATTATGCCGAAGGCGATCTAATATGGTAAATCAATCGCAGAGACTGTTGGATAAAGAATGCAAGATGATGAAAACGATCCTGACCGTTCGTCATTGTTAGTCTCCTTATCCGTTAGCTTTTTACCAGTAATTTTTCCATTTTTCATGTTCACCGTTCACGGCATTAATACCATTGTAAGCATATGCCTCAGGCCCAGGGAGACCCATCGTGGATAAAGAGTCCCATTGCATTACACCTGTCACCTCAGAACGTGTAACTTCTCGCGGGTCCCTCCTTCCACTGTTTTGACGTGGTGGAGGATAAAACTAACGATAGAGTTAGATTTTTCTATACTCAGGCGCAAAGTAAATGTACTTTATTTTCATCGTTTTATTAATAGTGGAGGATAAAACTCACGGTAGAGTTAGACTTTGACGATGTACGTTTGGCATATGCTGTTTTGAGTGTTGTTACTTGTTTTGTTTGTCGGAAAAGCGTGGCAGTATGGTGGGCTTTTCAAAATAAAAAATTGGAATGGACAAAAAACTCAAAACGTTGTCATTTTCGACATTCACTTTTTGGAGTTTGTTGGGGAGTGTAGAAGGGAGTTGCAGGGGTTCGAAGGCCGAAGTAGTTGGACAATCTCCCTACCAAAACACATTCGATAGGTATGAGCAGATAGCTAGTAGGTATGTATATCTTCCATAAATATACGCCATTTTGCCATTCTGCCTAGGAACTTTGAAGAATTGAACGACTATTCGTTGCAAAGATGGGTTTTCAATGACGGGTTTCCAAGGGTTTTCCTTGCAAAAAGGGGTTTTCATTTGAAATGCAGAGCTATTTATGTGCTTTTGTGTTGAGGGTTTTTTAATTTTTCCATTTTAATGTTCTCGCTCAACAAATGAATAATATTTAGAGAAACCAGAAAGGAAAACACAATGTGGGTTTTGCACTGGTGGGTTTTCAAAATCATATAATTTGGAATGGACAAAAAACCCAAAACATTGCCATTTTTGACATTCTCATTTTGAAGGTTGCTATTGAGCTTGAAAGGGAGTTGCAAGGGTTGTTTGTAAAGTGTTTTAAAACATTAAGTGGCTTGTTGTTTGTATAAAGAGTTTTCAAACATTAAGTGGGTTGCAGGTTTCGTAAAACCCAATGTCTTGCAACCTATAATTTTACAAAATAGTATGAATATCTTGAAAAGCTTTTGTTATTTAGACCATAGGAATGTAATCAAAGACACTATTTTATAAACACACAGTAAGGTATTCGACTTCAATGTGTAGAGGGTTTCACAACATTGTGTGTGTTGGAGGTTTCATAAATCATGTAGTCACCTCCCACTGTGTTTTCCAACCTACAATCATATTATGCTTGTATAAATTTGGATAATATTAAGAAATTGAAATGCAATTTTTACTTTGTGTAAGACTTGTTATAAGGTGCCTTTCATTACATTCGTACTGTTTAAATTACATTCATACTGTTTTGTAAAATTCTAAGTTGGAAAACACTAGGTTTTTACAACCCACATAATATTTTAAAACCCTTTAGAAGTAACAACCCAATCACTTAGAAAGAAACACCTCACCTCAATTTGGTTGGTTTTTTGTCTCCCCCACCTGGAGCTCTACCCCTTGCTCTCCAACCTTTCGCTTTCAAGCTCTAGAATGAAAAAACCCACAAGACAAAGTGTTTTCTAATAACAATACTTGTTACAATTTAAAACATGTCTTAGTCATGTCATCCTTCCCACCTGCAATGCACAGATAGCTTCTCGTGCAAGCCACCATGCCAACGAATTTGAAGCAGCAGGAAAAGTGAGGATTTTCATTTGGCTTCAGTGTGTAGAGGGTTTTACAACATTGTGTGGGTTGGATGTTTCATAAATCATGTATTCACCTCCCACTATGTTTTCCAACTTGTAATCATATAGAGTGTTAATGGTTGTTGGAAAAAACTAGGTTTCTATAAAATGACACCTTTCATTACATTCTTACTGTTTAATTAACAAAATATTTTCAAGACATTCATACTATTTTGTAAAATTCTAGGTTGCAAAGCACTGGTATTACGAAATTTACAACCCACATAATGTTTTAAACCCTTTACAAGTAACAACCCAATTGGTCGCTCACCTCTCACCTCAATTTGGTATGTTTTGTGTTTGTCTTGAGAACCTTTTGTGAATTAGATAGTAAAAATATAATGAAATTGGAAAACACTAGGTGTTAAGAGACCTGCAACCCACACAATGTTGTAAAATCTTCTAGATGTAACAACCCAATTGGTTATTCAAGAAAAATGAGTTGGTGCCACCATTATCTCCTCGCTTCCCTCACCATAACATTTCCTCCTTTCTATTGATTTCATCACTTTTATCATCCGTCTTGGCGAGCCTCCCACTATGCCATCCCATCATGTTATGTATGTTTCTATGTATTTTTTATGCATTTTTGTATGTAATAGGTGCATTTTGTTGAGAGATTAGCTACGTCTGTAGAGGGTTTTACAACATTGTGTGGCTTGGAAGTTTCATAAATCATGCACTCACCTCCTACTATCTTTTCCAACCTGAAATCATACAATGTTAATTATTGTTGGAAAACATCGGGTGTTTATAAAATGTTGCCTTTCATTACATTGCTACTATCTCATTAACAAAAGCTTTTCAAGTCATTCATACTATTTTGTAAAATTCCAAGTTACAAAGCACTAGTTTTACGAAATATGCGGTCACCCGCATAATGTTTTAAGGGTAAGTGCATGGAGCTGTTAACCAAAATGGCTCTTAAGATGCCATTTTTTTCTGAAATCAACAAAATTTGATTTGCACGAGAAAATTAAGATAGTTATGCTCAAAATTTCAAGATGTAGCAAGAACAAGAGTTGAAGTGCTGTGAGTTTAGTTTCTAAGCTACTAATTCTTTTTGAAATTAATGAATATTAAGGGTCTCAAAAGGGAGGGGAAACAGGTTGTATTTTTATAAAAAAATAGCATAGCGTCTGAGGCCTCCCCCCCTTTTCATTAACTTTTTTTGTAGAATTTGAAAAATTTGAATGGTGAGAAATTAGTTAACACCATGTAATTTATCCTCCTTCCGGCTAATTTTTTAATGAATATATAATATTTTATGAATTTTTGAAATGGACAAATCCTAAAAAGCTAAAATTTGAGCATGTTCCCCCCTAATTTTTTATAAAACTAATCAAAAATTGATTTTTTCATCAAGTGTAGAATGGAGCCTAGTTCAAAAAAATGTAATTTGTTTCACATTTCAATGGAGTAAAAATCTATCCTAAAACTAGCACAGTTGGTTTTTGACCAAAAAAAAAGGCATTTACAAGAGAAATTATGGATCAAAACCTTAATAAAAAAGAAAAATTATATATATTTAGATAGCTAAGAGAGAGGGTTAACATCATCACAATTTTTTTATAAACTTGCATTGAAAGATGTGCAAACGTGATGGTGAGCACATACAAAAATATGAGGAAATTTGGAAAATCCTATGCATTCACTCATCCAAAGCAGCTCATTTGGCAAGCGCCAAATTTGGTGCTCGCCAAATGGCACATCACATTTGGCGCATGCCAAATTTGGTGCTCGCCAAATGGCACATCACATTTGGCGCATTCCAAATTTGGTTCTTGCCAAATGTGATATGCCATTTGGCGAGCGCCAAATTTGGTGCTTGCCAAATGAGCTTCTTTGACCAAAAACTAAGTTTCCCCTCTCTTTGCTTGACAACTTTGATAACATTGAGAGTTCATAGTTTATGATTGTCGATGGATAGTTGAGGTTTTACCTTTCATGTGCTCTCTACCTCCTTCCCTCTTAACCAATACATACCCATTCTCTCTCAACCCTCTCTAGGTCTCTCTTACACTCTCTCACTTGTCTTCCATCCTTAGGGTTTAAGGTATAGGGTTGAGGGTTTAATGTATAGGATAAATCCCCCTCTCAGGTCTCTTTGTCTCTCTATCCCTCCCACTTGCTCTCTCTCAAGTCTCTCCCTTCCTCTATTCCTCCCACCCTCTCTCTCTCAAGTCTCTCATTCGCTCTATCCCTTCCACCCTTTGTCTCTTGAATCTCTCACACCCCCTCTCCCTCTCAAGTTTATCTCTCCCACTGTAACTACTCTCCCTCTCTCTTAGGTCTCTCCCTCAAAATATCCATCCCACCCCCTCTTCCTTTCTTAGGTCTCTCCCCCAGCCTAACTAGATAACTCTCTCTCCCTCTCAAGTCTCTCTCTCTCTCTCTCTGGTCTCACTCCCTCCCATGCTACCTAGACTACTCTCTCACTCCAATCCCCTCTTTCACACTCCCTCTCTCTCAGGTCTCTCCCTCAAAAAATTTATCCCACCCCCTCACCCTCTCTCAATTCTCTCCCTCCCATTCTAACTAGATAACACTCTTGAATCTTCAATCTGTAGTAGTCTCTCTCTCTTAGTCCTCACTCCCTCCCATCCTACTGAGAAAAATCTCTCACTCAAACCTGAGCTCTATCACACTCCCTCTCTCTTATGTCTCTCCCTCAAAATATCCCTCCCAAACCCTCTCCCTCTCTTAGGTATCTCCCTCCCATCCTAACTAGATAACCCTCAAGTTGTCTGATGTAATAGTCTCTCTCTCTCTCTCTCTCTCTCTCTCTCTCTCTCTCTCTCTCTCTTTGGTCTCACTACCTCCCACCCTACCCAAACATATCTCTCTCACTCCAACCCCCTCTCTCACACTCCCTCTCTCTCGAGTCTCTCCCTCAAAATATCTGTCCCATCCCCTCTCCCTCTCTCAGGTCTCTCCCCAAGCCTAACTAGATAAATCTCTCTCCCTCTCAATTCTCTCTCTTAGGTCTCACTCCCTGGCATTGATACCTAGATTACTCTCTATCAAGTCTCACTCCCTAGCATTGATACGTAGACTATTCTCTCTCACTCCAATCCCATCTCTCACACTCCCTCTCTCTCAATTCTCTCCCTCAAAATATCCATCCCACCCTTCTCCCTCTCTTAGGTCACTCCCTCCCATACTAACTAGATAACCCTCTTTCTCAAATGTCCATTTGAAAGGATTATATGCTTCTTACACTTTAACTCCCTCTCTAGATAACACTCCCTCCCACCCTACCTAGACATATCTCTCTCACTCCATCCCCTCTCTCTCACCCCCTCTCTCTCGGATTTCTCCCTCAAAATATTCCTCCCACACCCTCTCCCTCTCTCAGGTCTCTCACTCCCATACTAACTTGATATCCGTCTTTCTCAATTCTAGTAGTCTCTCTCTCAGGCCTCACTCCCTCCCACCCTACCTAGACTATTGTATCTCACTCCAACCCCCTCTCTCTCAAGTCTCTTCCTCAAAATATCCCTCCCTCCCCTTCTCCCTCTCTTAGGTCTCTCTCTCTCAAGTCTCACTCCCTCCCACCATACCTAAACAAATCTATCTCACTCCAACCCCCTCTATCACACACTCCCTCCCTCTCTCTCCATCTTTATCCAGCCCCTCATCCCTCCAGCCCCCTCTTTCCCCCCACTATTTGTCTCTCTCTCTCTCTCTCTCCACTCCAATCCACTTTCTCCACTCTCTCATTTATTCCACCTATCCACTCCTGACCCCCCCTTTTCCACCACCACCTCTCTCCCACTAATTATTTTTTATTCTCTGAATCCTCCATCTCCCTCCTTGGTCCATTATCCCTCCTCCTTCCTTTCTCTTCCATTATCCTCTCCTTCCATTCTCCATTCCCTCTCTCTTCCCTATATCTCTCTCCCTCTCCCTCTCTCCCTCCATTCCCATTGTCTCTCTCTATCTCCACTCCCCCCTCTTGTTCCACCCTCTCTCTCCCTCTCTCTCTCCACCCCCCTCCACCCCCCTCCCTCTTGGGTCTCTCTCCTCCCTCTATCTCTCCCCCACTCTCTCTCTCTCTCCTCCTCTATCTCTCTCTCTCCACTCTCTGCATTCCCTTCTCTCTTTCTCCATCTCCTGCCTTCCCCGTTCTCCGGCTCCACCCCCTCCCTCCTCCCTCCCTTCCCTCTACCATGCTTTCCACCCTCTCTCTCTCCCACTCTCTCTCCCCCTCTCTCTTAGGTATCTCCCTCCCACCCCCTCTCTCTCCCTCTCCCTCTCTCAAGTCTTTCCCTCCTACCCCCTCTCTCTCTACCCTAATCCCTTCTCTCCATTTCTCTATCTCACTGATCCCTCCATCTTTCCCTCTTTCTACCCTAATCCCTCAACCCTCAACCCTTAAACTGTAAACCCTCAACACCTATGTACCCTCTACTCTATACATTAGACACCCAACCCTAATCCATCAAGTCTATACCCTCAACCCTCTACCCTCTACCTTAAACTAGGTCAACCCTCAACCCTTCAACCCTAAATGCTCAACCCATATGTACCCTCTTCCCTATACATTGGACCCTCAACCCTCAACCCTCAACCTTAAACCAAGTCAACCCTCAACCCTTAAACCCTCTACCCTCTACCCTCAACCCAATACCCTCTACCCTCAACCCTATACCCTCTACCTTTAAACTTTCTATCCTCAACCAAACACTCTCAACCCTAAACCCTTAAACTATAAACCCTTAAACCCTCTACCCTCTACCCTCAACCTAATACCCTCTACCCTAATCCCTCAACCCTATACCTTAATCCATCAACCCTATACCCTCAACCCTCAATTCCTAAACCCTCAACTATCAACCTTTAATCCCTCAACTCTAGAATCCCTCTCACACTCCCTCTCTCTCTCTCCCCCTTTGGTCTCTTTGTCTCTCTCATTCCATCTCCCTCTCTTAGGTCTTTATCTTTCTCTTTCCCTCTCATCCCTCCCAACCCCTCTCCCTTTCTTAGGTATTTCCCCCCACCCTAACTAAATAACTCTCTCTCCCTCTCAATTCTCTCTCTCAAGTATCACTCCCTCCCACACTACCTAGACTAATATATCTCACTCCAATCCCCTCTCACACTCCCTCTTTGTCAGGTCTCACTACCTCCCACCCTACCTAGACAAATCTATCTCACTCCAACCCCCTCTCGCACACTCCCTCTCTCTCCCCTTTTGGTATTTTTGTCTCTCTTAGGTCTCATCCTTCCCAACCCCTGTCCCATTGTCAGGTCTTCCCCCCCACCCTAACTGGATAAATTTCTCTCAGGTCTCACTCCCTCCCACTCTACCTAGACTAATCTCTCTCACTCCAATCCCCTCACTCTCTCTCTCAGGTCTCACTCCCTCCCATGCTACCTAGACTACTCTCTCTCACACCAATCCCCTCTCTCAACTCCCTCTCTCCCAAGTCTCATTCCCTCCCCCCCACCTAGAAAAATCTATCTCACTCCAACCCCCTCTCTCACACTCCCTCTCTCCCAGGTCTAACTATATTTATCTCTATTAGGTATCTCCCTCCAACTCTAATGTTAATTTGACTCAAAACACATGCATAACATTTCAATGCAACAAATTTTGCGCTCTGGAAATTTTGCGAGTGCCAAATGTGTTTTTTTCCTTGGAATGGTAAAATAGGGGTTGAACCCAAGATTTAGGCCCACATGTTTCTCATTTATCTGGTTCAATGCTTTATTTGACTCATAAATGCCTTTTTTATGCAGTTGACAACTTGTACCAATCTATGCTTGATCCATCACCTTTTTACCACCAATTTGCATGCTAGACAATGTAGAAGAAGACAAATTGAAGTTTCAAGACCATTTTACATTATCTTAGGTAATATTTTCATTCTGGTACTATTGAAATGTTTTTACTTAGTTTATATTTTTATTTTTTACAATATAAACCATTCCTTTCATGATTTTATAAATCATAACAGTTTGACATACAATTCAACAATGAATTAGATGGAAGTTGCATAAAAAACTTTAATTTTTATGAGTTTGAAGAAAAAAATAAAAATCATGATATAATTTAGATGAATTCATGTTTAAACTTATATAAATGACATCAAATTAGCAAAAAATTGCTTATGAATTCTATTTGCATTGCTTATAGTAGTCCATTTCCATCATGGCTAGTGGAATTCACTCTATTTTATTTTAGGTAGATGCTTATATTGAGTTTTTTTATTCTGTTTTGACAATTAATAGACCATTCATTTGATGATTTTATTAATCTTCATTGTTACACGAAGAATTCAACATTTAATTAGATGGATCCTACATGTAAAAGTTTAATTTTTAGGAGTTTGAAGATAAAAACTGGAAAACATGGCATAATAGATTCAAATTCATGTAAACTTATATAGAGGATTTGAAAAATTTCCTCAAGGAAATGCCTCAAAGTGATGTGGTCTCATGGAATGTAAACAAATTATATACCTAGAGAATTTCAAAAATTCATTTCTACTTCATGATGGACTATACCTTTAACCTCTTCTAATGTAACTACCACATTACATCTAAATCAAAAGATTTTCATGCTATAAAGACATCACAGTCCCAAGGCATTAATTATAGCCACTAAGGGTAAAATATAGTCCTAAAGTATTTTGGTAAGCAAGTCACAAGGTCACTGTCCACCGCATTCTTGGGGTGGCTCTGACTTTTTTGTCCATTCTTGTCATACACTGCCATTATCATGGCTTGAAACCTTGTTATTTCCCTTGGAATGTCTCAGTGCATGCATTCTATACATTTTATGTCTTCATTATTTAAGGTGTCAGAATCCTAACTAAAGCATGCACAAATAAGCAATTAGTTGAATCATCACTCAAACACTTCCCTTCAATTTTATTCTTTAAACTAGAATATATTTGAAAACATCTATGCATTCATGCCTAAAATCATATTCGTTGTCATAATTATACTAATATCTTATCTTTTTGAACAACCATTTCCTCATGAATTAAGAACTTGTTATGTAATGTTTGATACCTAGACTTGGTGTGAGGTGTTTTCCCTAGTATGGTGTGAGTCAAATTTCTATTCATTGTTGACTAGCAATTTTTAGTGATGGTTTTGGGAAAAAAAATATTTTCAACTAATTTGGAAAACCTAAGAGCTTTCATCATTGTTAATGCGATTTTCAATTCATTATTTTGTGCCATAAAAAATCACCTTCATCATGTGCTTAGATAAATTAAAGTGACTTGACAAAGTGTTGACGCGTGTTTTGGCACAACAACATGCAAACAGAATATTGCTACTTTGTTTCTCTTGAAAGAGAAAGACAACACATGGATGTCTTAGCTCCCAAGGTCTTTATAGTTGGTTCTCAACTGTGCTGATGTTGCTCAATTGGTCAATGTAACAGTAATGTTCAAGGGGCCTGCTGGTGTTGAGCTTCTAGATAGTTCTAAGATCAAGCATGAATTTAAACCTACTCTAACCAGGGGTTTTAAAAAAACAACAAAAGATAGGTCAGGGTTTTGGAACAGAAAAGAAAAAAGATTCATCCAACGTTAACCAAACTTGTTAGCTTCAAGGAACTGTAAACTAAAACCGAAGAACAAGATTAACTTGTGATTAACACACAGTTGTATTCATTCCCTGTGCTGATTTGATAGTAGATTGCAATTCATCTATTTAAACAAAACATAAAACAACATTTCATTCCATGAAGACTTCACAAATCCAATGATTAACTCAAGACAAACACCATTCTGAAACACAACATGAAATAGATTTTAATCCGGTTGCTTCTACTGTTGGTGAAACAGGTAAGCAACATTTACAAAGCTAGCACAATCACCAGTGTATAGATAATCTATGATTTCAAATTGTTTCCATTTACACTAAAGAAATTGAAAGGTACATTAGTCTATTCTGAATCTGAATCTAAATCCTAACAAAGAAGACAAAAGAAAATCCTATTACAAAGAATCAGGAGGCAACTCTATCTCCTTCTGTTAACTTACTAATTCCTAGATTTTCTTTTAATTGTCTGTTCTAACTCTAACTGTCTAATCTTAGAAATTCTCTAAAAGTTCTAACCTTGAATTTTCTAACCTTTATAGAGAGGCCAAAATGCCATTATATATAGAATGTATCGAAAGAATGTGTTGTCCCTGTATTAGGGTTTTCAAAAATATCTCCTAATTGCAAGAGGGTTAGCTCTTAGATCTTTCTGAGGAGGGTCAAAGCGACATTCAATGTGAAGCCCTGCTGTCCATGTTGATGAAGGATTTCTATCCCCAGGAGAAGCCTTTTTAGATCTTTTTTTCAGCTGCAGCATTAACTCTCTTGTCTTCGTGTCCACCTTTGAACTCTATTGGGGTCGCCTTGAATGCTCATAATATCTCCATCAATACTGATCTACCTCCTTTCCAGTAGTCACTACAGCTGTCCCTATGAGTCACAGTTTCTTCTTCCCTTCAGCTTCCTTTTTGTTCTGGACTTCTGTGTACGTTGACCGTCCTCTGGAAGCACCATCAGGCCTCCTTGCATATCTAAACACCGTCGACTGAGCCGATCCATTGTCATCCATTCTCAGAAGGAATCCATCTTGCTTGAATTTTGTTAGTCTTCTCCACAGGGGTGGTCAATCGGTCAATGGCCCACCTTCCCTCCTTCTGATTGGACGATCACATGCCATGCTAGACTCCCGAGTAGTCAAGAGCGGTCTTCCTTAAATTGCATGTCGGTGAGACACTTATCGTGTCTCCCCGATGCAATTTTTTCTTCTAACAGTTATCGACATAGCGTGGACCAGTCGATGAGACCCCTCAGTGAGCTGCAGAAGTTATATCAATACACACCGAGGTGGCCGAGACAAGCATTATTGGTGTGAGGTCATGGCGATCTCCTTAGTCCTTCGAGGAGCTTCTTCCGAGCTCAAATTTCTTTCGGTGAGACCTTATACTGTTGGCCAGAGTTCCCGGTGAGTTCCTCTTGGTCATACCGATGCCTCCTTTACTGGGAAATCCATCGCTATCGGCATGACCCTTCCGTGTTGGTGAAACCTCACAGTGAACCCCCTTCATTCTCCCCGAGCTCATTCCTATCCCCTCGAGCTCAAGCTCTTTCCACTTCGGAGAGAATTTCTTTCTTTGCCAAGACCTTATGGTGAAGGCTTCACCTCTCGGCGAGATCCTCCTGAGCTCAACTTTCTTTCGGCAAGAGCCTGCCTGGTCAGCGAGACTTCCTACCAAGTCCTCCCCTTTGCTTTCGTTGAGACGCCACTAGGTCGACAAGAGGTTATCCCGAGTCCTAGATCCTTCAGCGAGCTCATTTCTCTATGTTGGGAAGACAATCTTGTTTCGGGGAGACCTTACCCCGAACTCCCCTTCTCTTACCGAGCCTACCTTGTTGTCAGCAAGACTCCTTACTGTCGCTGAGACCTCCTGGCGAGGATGCAAATCTTTCAGCGAGCTTCCTCATGTCGGCGAGACTTATCGCTTATCGTTGTGACCTCATAGTGAAGCCCCTTTATTTTCTTGGAGTCTCTCTGATTTCCTCTTGTCCTCTTTGAGCTCAAGCCCTTTTGCTTTGGTGTGACCATCACGAGTCGGTGAGAGATTACACCGAGCCCTAGATCCTCTGGTGGCTTTGTTTCATTTCAGCCAGATCCTATTGAATCGGCAAGAGGTTATGCTGATAGTATGTCATGTCGCCAAGAGCTTATTGTTTCACTGAGACCTCCCACCGAAGTCCCCCCATTTCGCCGAGAGTTTATTTAAGTTCAGGGAGAGGCTCCTTGATTGGCAAGACTTTGTGCCGACACCACACCCCTGTCGCCGATACTCTCTCCTTCCGAAAAGATGTTATGCCAAACTTAGAATCTTTTGGCAAGGGCTCCTTCATGTCAGCGAGCCACAATGATTCTCTCCCTGAAGACATACTAATAGAATCCCCTCATGCTATGTTGGTGTGACCGGAGCCACTCAGTGAGACATTATCCCAATGCACATGAGCCTTTGATACTACTTTGTTGGTAGTCGGTAAGACATTGCGGACTCGCTGAGACTTCATACCGATGAACAAATCTCTCCACGATGGGAAATTTTCACCATCAGTCAACAAGTCCAAAGGATCTCAGCAAGACCGCATGTCGAATGATGCTTGTTTGGGCGAGGTGTTCACTTATGAACCGATCAGTGAGACACGAAGAGCTTGCCAAGACCTTTCTTCAAAAGATAACCTCATGCTGAAGGGAAGCTCCTAGTCGTCGTGACCTCGACTGATGTCTTGCCAATACTTGATGGCACATGAATTTCACTCGCTGTGACATCTTTGGGGTTTTTTTGAATTTTGCCTTAGCTGATTTTTATGACTAACTAGATTGGGGAATGCAGTCCAACTAAGCTCCCCCTAGCAAATATCATCATGTGTAGGATTTAATCCTGCAAAAGAAAGGTCTACATTAGTCCTCAGAAGCAAATAAGACATATTATAATAAATCTACCATTGCTTATAATTATTTTACTAAATTCCTAGCAAGAATAAAACCAACTTAGGTTGAGACAGAACCAAGATTAAATCAAATAGATCAAAAGTCAAAATTAATAGGAAAACAAAAGAATTTCAAAGAGGAAAGCAAGTAACCAAAAGCAAAAAGGAACCAGAAAGAGAAAGGGGGACCCATTTTCTTCCAACTTTAAATGGGGGTGGTTATGCAAGGCATAACATATGGCGACTCGACTGGGAAAATGGCTTAACCATTTTCAAGAAGCTGAAGGTTTCAGCTACCCAGAACTCCTGGCACATGACCATCACAACTCTAGTTGAGTCAGTTTTAACAAGCAAGGTTGAGCTAGAATCTCAAATGCAATCCAACAGTAACTAGCCTTGAATCTATGTGTGTGCTTGACAGTGCATCATCCTTTCATAAATTTTTCCCTATCTTTCGAACAACAATGTGCAAGATTTGAGCTACATGAGTTGATTTCTTTTAGTTGTCATGCAATGATATCCTGGACGTTGCTCCACTGCCAGTCAGGCATCTATAGCCCCAACGGAGATACCTCTAGTTTTCTCACAGCATTGCTCTACTGCCAATCAAACGTCCATAGCCTCGGTAGAGATACTGGAATCACCCATTCATATTGAATCCTTTTCTATTTAGGTAATTTTTTTCTTTTTTTCTCTCTTTTTTTGTTTTCTCATAGAGTTTTAGATATTCCATTCAGTTTTTTTTCAATATGTCAAATGTTTAACATCTAATCTAGGTTGAAAACTACCATGGACCTCAAGACAACACTTGGGAATCAGATTTTTCACTCAAATCTTGCAACACCATAGTCCTAGGACAGATATACCCTTACAAGAGGAGATGTTCTTAATGATTTGTGAAAGATTCAGAGGAGCTAATGAAGGTTACTTACTTTGCACCTTGTCTTCAAAACTCTCACAACTCTTATTGACAACAAGCATGAAACAAAGAGTTTAGGACAAAATCACCCAATCAGAAAGCTTGAAAATACCTAAACCACTTCTCTCCTAGTCACACCAAAGTATGCTTCAAATAACAACCGACCATTCCAAGATGGAAAAAAATAGATGAACCTCCAAAGAGCAAAAAAAAACAAAAACCACAGAACAAGGGAAACTGAAAGACAAAAAGGAAAGCCAAACAAACAACAAATTATTTACAAACAATGAGCAAATTATTTACACAAAGAGCAATAGACTATTCACATAAAGAACATAGCTATTTACACATAGAGACTATTTACAAGTAGAAATTATTTATACAAATGCATCACCCAGAAAAGTACCAACTTCATGATTCAAAATAGTGTTTAAGAAATTGCCCATTAACAGGCAATGGGACAAGTTCTCTAGTTAGAGTACTCAATCTGAAAGCATTTTCTCCTAGGATCTCAACAACCTGATAAGGACCTAGCTAGAGTTTATTAAATTTCTGGTGACTGCCCTTCTTTTCACTAGCTTTATCCCAAAGCAACACAAGGTCTGATATCCTAAAAGCTTTAATTTTAGCTCTTTTGTCAAACCAACGTTTGACAACAGCCTGTGCCTAGAGAATTGCTGCAAGGCAGCATCTCTCTGTTCTTCTAATTTTAACAAAAAAACTAGTCTCACCTCTATCCTATTGTCACTAGAGTAGAATTTTTGCATGAACTCAAGGATAGGTATTTGTAGATGGATAGGAAAGACAGGCTCTTGGCCATATACCAACTTGAAGGGTGAGGTGTTTAAAGTAGCCTTAATCCTAGTCCTATCTGCCCATAATGCGAATCCCAGCTGGGTATGCCAGTCTTTAAGGTTATGCTCTAACAGTTTCTTAATTACCCCTAAGAGATTCTTATTAGTTGACTTTGCAACTCCTTTGCCTTGTGGGTAATAATTTGAAGAATACTTTAAGACAATCTTGTGATCATATGCCCAGGAAATAAACTCAATAGAAGAAAAAGCAGAGCCATTGTTACATACCAGAGCGAAGGGTACCCCAAACCTTGTAGTGATGCACTCGGTAAGGAACTTGATCACCACCTCTGTGGTGCTGTTCTTGTAGGGTATAGCCTCTATCCATCTTGTGCAATAATCAGTAGTAGTCAAGATAAACTTATGTCCTACAGAAGAATTCAGGTTAATCACCCCAATAAAATCCAGTGCCCATTGGGAAAATGGCCTTACCTCATAGACAAGTTGCAAAGGCATGGCAGAATGGCGTTCCTTTGATGCAAAAATTTGACAGGTGTGGCATCTCCTCACATGCTGATGGGAATATTTGAATACATAGGGCCAAAAATAACTAGATCTAAGGATCTGGTGTGCCAAAGAATTTGCAAACCCATGACCTGTCCCATGTTTCCCATGAAACTCAGAGATCACATGTCTAGCCTCTTGATGATCAAGACATCTCAGGTATACTCCTTCGTAATTCTTCCTCTATAGTAACCCTCCTTTGAGCATGTAATGAGAAATCTTCATCCTCAAGGCTCTCCTTTGAGTCGCATTCATTCCTTCCAGACAATGATTGTTGAGCATAAAGCAAATGGTATCAGCATACCATGGGTCATTAGAGAAAGGCTGGGTCGTGTAGTGCTGACAGATGATGTTGTCGCCAGTGTTCACCATGGACTTGGATAAACTTGTGCCCCTGACTAGCTTCATAGGGTGTATCTCCATATCAAATTCTTATAGGATGGCCATCCATTTGCCTCTCCTTTCTCCTAGCTCGCTTTGCATGAGTAGGGACTTCACAGCCGCGTCAGGAACTACAGTGATGACTTGGCTTCGGAGGATGTAATGCTGGAACTTCTTGATAGCTCGAACCAGCGCAAGGGCTTGCTTCTCAAGAGGCAGGTATTTGATTTCCACATTTTTGAATGGAGAGCTCATGAATGCAATAGGCCTCTCCTCTGCCTCTCCTGTTTGCTGAGTTAGAATTGCCACACATGAATGCTCAGAGGAAAAAGAGTAAATGTGGAATGGCCTGAGGTAGTCAGGGCTAGTAAAGACTGACGCTTCTGAGATGGATCATTTGACTTGCGTGAATGCGGCCTTCCCCTCCTCGGTCCACTTTGTTTTGGCATCCTTCTTCATCATTTCATTTAGTGGCTTTACAATCTTTGCAAAGCCCGTGATGAACTTTCTCACAAAGTTGATTTTCCCAAAGAAAGACCTCATTTCTTTCTTGCTTCCTAGCTGAGTGATCTTCAGAATGGATTCGACTCAATCTGGGTCGATTGAAATCCCTCTTTCAAAAATTATGTGTCCCAACAGCTTCCCTTCAGAAACCCCAAACATGCATTTTTTTGGATTCAATGAGACTCCATACTGGATACACCTCTCAGGAACTTTAGCTAAGTCCGCAGCATGATTCAGTCATTCCTTGAAGAACATTGTCAGGTCGCCCATATAGACATGATGCACTTACTGATTAGGTCCTTGAACACTATGTCCATGGCATGCTGGAAAGTTGCTCCAACATTTATCAGACCGAATGGCATCTTTCTGTATGCAAAAGTTCCCCATTTGGTAGTGAAGGCTGTCTTCATTTTGTCTTCACAATCGACCATCACCTGATTATATCCAGAGTAACCATCTAGGAATGATATCATTTGAGATCCGTTGATAGTCTGTAGAAGTTCATCCAGAGAAGGAAGTGGATAATTATCCTTTTCTGAGGCTCTATTCAAATTTCTGAAGTCGACACACAGCCTGATCTCCCTGTTCTTACGAATGGGGACTAAGTTAGCCACCCAGGTTGAATGACGCACAAGGAAGATTGTCCTTGCAAAGAGCAGCTTCTGGACTTCCTTAAGGATCAATGGCTCAATCAAAGCATTGACAGGGCGTTGTTTTTGTCAAAATGGCTTAGCTTCAGGCTTCAGGGGAATAGTATGAGTCATTATAGTAGCATCAAATATCTTTAAGTCTTCATATCCTCAAGCAATTGTAGAAATATATTTCTTAAGTTCCTTCAATATGTCTTTCCTGATTGCTTCGGGGCAGGCCTTCCCTATGTAGACATTCCTTTCAGGGCTAGAATCGGCCAGGTTAATTGTCTCATATTCGCCTCCCTTTTCTTCAGCTGATACCTTCTCTCGAGCCTTTGGGTTTGAATAAAAAATTCTCTCCAAGGCCACCATTCCCTTGGGAATGTTATTATTCTTTAAGTTAAGAACTCCTTATGTATCACATTCCTTGGGGTTCCAATCCCCTTGATCTCTGTTGGACTCATCAATAATTTGCCCCTCAAAAACATCTGAGCTTGCTAAGAATGCAATAATATGTCGGTCATCATCAAAGACTTGAAAGTTTGTGATATTATCAGGGACTGCGGGGGTGGAAATTAATTCTACTGAGAATTTCTTGAGCTTGGAGCCTTGCATAGGTTCCAGGGTGCTTGCAGCAACAACCAACGAATCAGCTACCTGATTTTCTTCTATAGGGATTAGGCTAATCCCAAAGGCATCAAAGTCTTCTATCAGGTTCCACACCCGATTCCTATAACTTGCCAGCCTTCTGTTGTGACATGTGTATTAGCTGCGCACTTGCTTGACAACAACTTCTGAATCTCCCTTGACCATCAAGGCTGTAACTTTCTTCTTGTGTGCAAACATTAGTCCCCGTGCTAGAGCTTCATACTCTGCTACGTTGTTAGTACACTCGAATTGCAACCTATAAGAGGCAAAGAAAGTTTTACCTTTCGGGTTGGTTAATACAATTCCAACACCACAACTTGTCTTGGATTTAGATCCATCAAAGGTGAGGGTCCATAGCTGATCATAAGCTAGGGTTGGTTCTTTGAGGGTTGTTGTAGGAATTTGGATAGGATTAGCTAGGGGTGGGACTACTTGATCTTCCACGTCAAATATAGAAAAAAGGATACTCTGTGAGTTCCTTAGGTACATTTTCCAATCCCTGCTTAGGTGTATTATGTGGCCCAAGGTTATCCTTCTAACATTCGCCTACCTACTTGATGGATTCGTTAGGTTTCAACATACTTGTGAGTGTAGGGATGTCGAGCAAATCTTGGGGTTGTTCCTTATCGACATGTTGATTTGGAAAGGTGTCTGGGGTAGGTTCGATTTGAGGAGGAACTTCCTTGGAAGGTCCCCTATCCTTGGTTAACATTATTGCATCCTTGAATTCAAATGAGAAGTGATTTGAAGTAGCCTCAAGGTGATTTGAATTAGCTTCCTCAGCTTGGGCAACATAATTTAAAATGTCAGTGCAAGGTTGACAAGTCAATTCAGAATGACTTTGGTAGTGTACCCTGCACCAATTAGGGAGCAGAAGACTTTGCAGATCTACACCTTCTCCCAAGACCAGCTGATCTTGTTGTAGTTTTCTAACTAATGCCTACTGATTTTCATCAATCATAAGATCAGGGAGCTTTTGTATGGGTAGTTCTTTAGGATCAAGAACAGAAAAAGTTAAAATTTCTTCTATCTTATAAACCCCTATCCTTGTTTCAAAATAGACTACCTCATTGGGGCAGTCATATTCAGTGATGACATGCTTGAGGCAGGGTTCGCTTTCAATCTTGATTTGTGTGGGAATCCCCCTCCATGGCAGCTACATATGTGAAAAGTCAAGGGAAAGATATCCCCCTATACCTTTCATCAAATCTCTACTTAACAACATACCATAGGTCTTAGGAATGCCTGCTACTTGAATGTCTATGCTAGTTTGAATCCTAGGGTCTAACCCTACTTGCACATGTATGTTTCATAATTCCCCCACTACATTAACCTCTGTCTTGTCAAGTTGAATGACCTTCTTATTCATTTGTACAGGGTTCAATCCCAACTTCTTGCATATGGAGAATGGCATGACATTTCCTGAAGCCCTTGAATCTAGCAAATAGTTATGTAGGTTTTTTCCACAAATTCTTAAACTTAAGAGAAATGGTGGAGTACCTACCTTGTTTCTGTACAAGGCTGCATTCACATCCCCAGCAGGTGCCACCTTGTTCTTTCCTTTTGATTTGTTAGCTTGCTCCAAAGCTTTTAGCACTATCTCTCTTTGGGCAGGGCACCACTTTAAGATGTCAAAATATGATAGAGAAGTTTTTTGTTTCTGCATCTCAGAAACAATGTCAAATTTTTTACTATAACTTGCACTACCTTTGAAAACACCAGGAGAGTTACCCTTGTTGTGGAAGTCAGGCGGGCCTTTTGGTGGAGGAGGATTATTATTAGCACCTTGATTTGGAGGCACCATGTCATTAGGTGGTGTAGACGTAGTGATTGGACCCTTATTCTGATTTCTCAGGAAGTGTCCCCCTTTGGTTTGAAAGGCTTGGGAATCATATGAATCTTCCTCTGGTTCATTCTCCTCTTGCCTTGGGAACGAAGGTTCCTCCTCAAAGAGGTCATAAGCCATTGCAGTATCCACTGAATCACCTCCTTTGTTTGAATTCCCCTAGAAGGTGTGGGCATCTTCATTTACCATCTTGACAACCTTCTCCATCTGAGGGTAGTTCATCTCAGAATGGGTTGTAGTATCATGCAGCCTGCACCAATTGGTCATGAAGTTGAGGTCGGCTACATTTGTAGTATGTGACCTCTCCTCATTTGCTTGATAGTTATGAGAAACTTCCCCATTATTGGGCCCTGTGTTCCATTGTATGTTGTTGTTTGGCCTTTGATTATACCCTCTATTCTGATTTTGATAGCCCTGATTAGAGGAGTTTTGGCCCTGATAACCCCTTTGGTTGTAATTGTTGTTACTCTAATAAGTACCCTGATTGTTGTTGTTTTGATTGGGATAATTACCTTGGCTTTGAGGGGGGTTCAGTCTAAGCTGAGCCATGTTGTTTGTAACTTGAGACATTGTTTTCTTCAAGGTTCCTACCTCATTCATAAGTTGGACTATCTTTTCACTTTCCATGCTCTTAACAATAGGTGGCTGATCAACATGACTCGGAGTTCCAATTTGGTTATGATAACCATGGGAACTTGGAGGAACCTGTGATTGTTGGGAGAAGTCAGGAGTTCCCTTAGTGAAGAATGGAACTGGTGGTTAGGTTTTCAATTTAGATATGGGTCCATAGTGGGAAGGAGACATTCCTAGGATAGTATTGAATAGAGGAGTTGGGCTATGCACATGATATCCTATTGAAGGGAAACCTCCGCCTAGGCCTCCTTGTTGAGAACTAATTTGTTTCTGCAGCTTGATAGCTAGATGATAGACTTTGGACAGAGAGTCAATATCAGCTGGTTGATAAGTCCTTTGCAAGAACAAGCCAAGCAAGGGGTCTATAACCCTAAAGTAAGCTTCAATGGCACTATTCTCAGTGACTAGATAGGGATCTTGTAATCTCCTATACATTCGTTGGAACCTGGTGTTGAATAAAGGCAAGGGTACACTGGTTCCTTTCTTATGGTAGCGAATTGGTGGTATAAAAGAGCTGGATCCACATAAACTCTGAACTGATTGATGAAAGCATTTTCCAAATGTGTCCAGGTCAAAATGGAACCTTGAGGGAGATTAAGGTACTATTTGTAGGCCATATCCCCTAAGGAATATGGGAACAACCTACAAACTACATCATGGTGGGCTATTTGAGCTCTAGTACAAGCATCCTTGAAAGCTTGTATGTGCTCTTGAGCACTCCTCGATTCACCATGAATGTACTTGGGGTAGAATTTCTCAGGGTTCTTAGGCATGTCATGAAAACCTCCAGGGATAGTACCCAATGAAGAGGGATTATTCTGGAAGAATGCCATTGGTGGCGGTGGTGGTGGTTGAGCCAGTTGTTGTATGGGTTGAACTAGCTGTTATGGCAGTTGAGATGGATTAGATGGTGGACTGATGGGTAACCAGTGAGGTATTGGTGAAAATCCTGCTGGAGTGAGTGGAGCTAACAAAGGTGGTATGATGGTTGAGCCAGGCTTATGAATCTTGTGTCTTATTGGGGTCTTGAGTTCTATCAAGGGTGGTGGATTTTCAGCTGACTGAAGAACTCTATGGGACCGTTCTGAAGAGGAAAACCCAACTTTATCTAGTTTTCCCTTTAGGCCCTCCCTCTAGCGCCAGTTCCTATTGACGTATGTTTTGGTACAACAACATGCAAATAGAATATTGCTACTCTATTTCTCCTGAAAGAGAAAGAAAACACATGGATGTCTTAGCTCCCAAGGTCTTTATAGTTGGTTCTCAACTGTGCTGATGTTGCTCAATTGGTCAATGTAACAGTAATGTTCAAGGGACCTGCTAGTGTTGAGCTTCTGGATAGTTCTAAGATCAAGCATGAATTTAAACCTACTCTAACTAGGGGTTTTAAAGAAACAACAAAAGTTAGGTCAGGCTTTTGGAACATAAAAGAACAATGATTCATCCAACATTAACCAGACTTGTTAGCTTCAAGGAACTGTAAAATAAAACCAAAGAACAAGATTAACTTGTGATTAACACACAGTTGTATTCATTCCCAGTGCTGATTTGATAGCAGATTGCAATTCATCTATTTAAACAAAACATAAAACAACATTTCATTCCATGAAGACTTCACAAATCCAATGATTAACTCAAGACAAACACCATTCTGAAACACAACATGAAATAGATTTTAATCCGGTTGCTTCTACTGTTGGTGAAACAGGTAAGCAACATTTACAAAGCTAGCACAATCACCAATGTATAGATAATCTATGATTTCAAATTGTTTCCATTTACACTAAAGAAATTTAAAGGTACATTAGTCTATTCTGAATCTGAATCTAAATCCTAACAAAGAAGACAGAAGAAAATCCTATTACAAAGAATCAGGAGGCAACTCTATCTCCTTCTGTTAACTTACTAATTCCTAGATTTTCTTTTAACTGTCTGTTCTAACTCTAACTTTCTAATCTTAGAAATTCTCTAAAAGTTCTAACCTTGAATTTTCTAACCTTTATAGAGAGGCCAAAATGCCATTATATACAGAATGTACCGAAAGAATGTGCTGTCCCTGTATTAGGGTTTTCAAAAATATCTCCTAACTGCAAGAGGGTCAGCTCTTAGATCTTTCTGAGGAGGGTCAAAGCGACATTCAATGTGAAGCCCTGCTGTCCATGTTGATGAAGGATTTCTATCCCCAGGAGAAGCCTTTTTAGATCTTTTTTTTAGCTGCAGCATTAACTCTCTTGTCTTCGTGTCCACCTTTGAACTCTGTTGGGGTCGCCTTGAATGCTCATAATATCTCCATCAATACTAATCTACCTCCTTGCCAGTAGTCACTACAGCTGTCCCTATGAGTCACAGTTTCTTCTTCCCTTCGGCTTCCTTTCTGTTCTGGACTTCTGTGTACATTGACCGTCCTCTGGAAGCACCATCAGGCCTCCTTGCATATCTAAACACCGTCGACTGAGCCGATCCATTGTCATCCATTCTTAGAAGGAATCCATCTTGCTTGAATTTTGTTAGTCTTCTCCACAGGGGCGGTCAATCAGTTAATGGCCCACCTTCCCTCCTTCTGATTGGACGATCACATGCCACGCCAGACTCCCGAGCAGTCAAGAGCAGTCTTCCTTAAATTGCATGTCAGTGAGACACTTATCGTGTCTCCCCGATGCAATTTTTTCTTCTAACAGTTATCGACATAGTGTTGACCAGTCGATGAGACCCCTCAGTGAGCTGCAAAAGTTATATCAATAAACACCAAGGTCACCGAGACAAGCGTTATCAGTGTGAGGTCATGGCTATCTCCTTAGTCCTTCGAGGAGCTTCTTCCGAGCTCAAATTTCTTTCGGTGAGACCTTATACTGTCGGCCAGAGTTCCTGGCGAGTTCCTCTTGGTCATACCGATGCCTCCTTTACTGGGAAATCCATCGTTGTCGGTGTGACCCTTCCATGTTGGTGAAACCTCACAATGAACCCCCTTCATTCTCCCCAAGCTCATTCCTATCTCCTCGGGCTCGAGCTCTTTCCACCTTGGCGAGAATTTCTTTCTTTGCCAAGACCTTATGGCGAAGGCTTACCTCTCGGCGAGATCCTCTCGAGCTCAACTTTCTTTCATCAAGAGCCCGCTTGGTCGATGAGACTTCCTACCGAGTCCTCCCCTTTGCTTTCACTGAGACGCCATTGGGTCAGCAAGAGGTTATCCCGAGCCCCAAATCCTTCAGCGAGCTCATTTCTCTATGTTGGGATGACAATCCTATTTTGGGGAGACCTTACCCTGAACTCCCCTTCTCTTACCGAGCCTACCTTGTTGTCGACAAGACTCCTTACTATTGCTAAGACCTCCTGGTGAGGATGCAAATCTTTCAGCAAGCTTCCTCATGTCGGCGAGACTTATCGCTTGTCGTTGTGACCTCATAGTGAAGCCCCTTTATTTGCTTGGAGTCTCTCTAATTTCCTCCTGTCCTCTTCGAGCTTGGGCCCTTTTGCTTCAGCGTGACCATCACGAGTCGGTGAGAGATTACACCGAGCCCTAGATCCTCTGGCTGTTTTGTTTCATTTCGGCTAGACCCTATTGAATCGGCAAGAGGTTATGCCGATAGTATGTCGTGTCGCTGAGAGCTTATTGTTTTGCTGAGACCTCCTACCAAAGTCCCCCCATTTCACCGAGAGTTTATTTGAGTTTGGGTAGAGGCTACTTGATCGACGATACTTCGTGCCAACACTACACCCCTATTGCCGATACTCTCTCCTTCTGGCAAGATGTTATGCCAAACTTAGAATCTTTTGGCAAGGGCTCCTTCATGTCGGTTAGACACACTGATTCTCTCCCCGAAGACATACTGATAGAATCCCCCTGCGCTATGTCGATGTGACTGGAGCCGCTAGGTGAGATGTTATCCCAATGCATGTGAGCCTTTGATACTACTTTGTTGGTGGTCGGTAAGACATTGCAGACTCGCTGAGACTTCATACCGACAAATAGATCTCTCCGCGATGGGAAATTTTCACTGTCAGTTGGCAAGACCAAAGGATCTCGCCAAGACCGCATGCTGAATCATGCTTGTTTGGCTAAGGCGTTCACTTATGAACCGATTGGTGAGACACAAAGAGCTCACCAAGACCGTTCTCTGAAAGAGAACCTCATGCCGAAGGGAAGCTCCTAGTCATCGTGACCTCGATTGATGTCTTGCCAATAGTTGACGACACATGAATTTCACTCGCTGTGACATCTCCAGGGTTTTGCCAACTTTTTCCTTAGCTAATTTTTATGACTAACTGGATTGGGGAATGCACTCCAACTGAGCTCCCCCTGGCAAGTATCATCATGTGTATGATTTTATCCTACAAAAGAAATGTCTACATTAGTCCTCAGAAGCAAATAAGACATATTATAATAAATCCACCATTGCTTATAATTATTTTACTGAATTCCTAGCAAGAATAAAACCAACTTAGGTTGAGACAGAACCAAGATTAAATCAGATAGATCGAAAGTCAAAATTAGGAGGAAAACAAAAAAATTTCAAAGAGGAAAGCATGTAACCAAAAGCAAAAAGAAACCAGAAGGAGAAAGGGGGACCCATTTTGTTCCAACTCGAAATGGGGGTGGTTATGCAAGGCATAACACATAGTTTTTAATGCAAGTTTCCATTCATTCATACCATTTACCTTTCTAACAAATAAAAAATGGGAAAATTTGGTGCAATTGAAAATGCTTATTGTCTTTCTAAGTTACCTCATTGCCAAAGAAATAGTGAAAAATTTCAAGATATATCATCACAAAGCCTTCTTTGAATTCATTATTCATGGCTTGGTTGTGTTTTTCATCATTCTCTATGATAAATCAAGGAGCTTTGAATGACAATCACAATTTTGTTTTGACAACAATAAGGAGAAGATTCTCTAGTTTTGAAAGGTGGCAACAACTTATACCTTGGGTTTGACACTTCTTTGCTCTTGAGCACTTGTTCACACTCCAAATACTCCCCTCAAACCCTTCTTAACATTGATCAACACTTGCATGAAGCAATTTTGTACAAATCCCTCAAAGTACTAGGTTTTACACTGTATAGTTGCGAAAAGAAATAAACTGTCCTAAATAAATCACACAAAATGATGATTTAGCAACCCTTCTTTTGTTAGCACATGCATATAGGCCTATAGAAATTTAGTACCAAGTTCAATAAATTTTCATTGGACACATCAAAATTTATGGGTCTTTGAAGCTCACTAGAAACTTTAGGTTGGAGACAACAATGTTTGATAAGTTACATTAGTTACATTACATATAGGAATCAAAAGAAATTTTTGGTAAGATATGCAATGTTTGATAAGTTACATTAGTTATGCAATGTGAAGTAATGCTTTGAGTTTTAAAGATATGCAATGTACATTTGTAATCAGTGATATGAATATGTTTCATAAAATGCAATGTAATCAGCAGTATGGATATGTTTCAAAAAATGCATTACTTACTTTTGTTGCAATATGGAGGTAGAAATGTATGAAAAAAGTTGCATAGACATGTTTGATAAGATGCTTTGGTAGACATGTATGTAAAATGTGGTAGCATAGAAAAAGGTAGTGAGCTGTTTGAAAGAATGCCTCAAAGAAATGTGATCTCAAGGTGATGTCCATCACCATGAGACAACATTTCTTTGAGGAATTTTTCCAAACAACTCACTACTTTCTTTTATAAAATGCTTTGGTAGACATGTATGAAAAATGTTGTAGCATAGACATGTTTGATAAGATGCTTTGGTAGACATGTATGGAAAATGTGGTAGCATAGAAAAAGACGGTGATCTATTTGAAAAATGCCTCAAAGAAATGTGGTCTTATGGTGATGTCCATCATCATGAGACCACATTTCTTTGAGGAATTTTTCCAAACAACTGACTTCCTTCTTTCATAAAATGCTTTGGTAGACATGTATGAAAAAGGATGAGGTAGAAATGTATGAAAAATGTTGTAGCATAGACATGTTTGATAAGATGCTTTGGTAGACATGTATGGAAAATGTGGTTGCATAGAAAAAGGCAGTGAGCTATTTGAAAGAATGCCTCAAAGAAATGTGGTCTCATGGTGATGTAATTTCTTTGAGGAATTTTTCCAAACAACTCACTGCCTTCTTACATAAAATGCTTTGGTAGACACATATGAAAAAGGATGAGGTAGACATGTGGGTTACCTTAGAATAGTGGTTTACACTTTCTAAGAGGAAGGAAATTTCAGATTTTTCCCATTCACCATATTGAATGGGTTCAGTCGAACCAAGGGAAAGCCTAAATAAAAAAACATATTCAAATGGGTTCGGCTGAACATGGGTTCGACCGAACCCCTTCAATATGACAAAAACAAAAAATTGTTTCATTTTCATTGTCACTTTTACTTTCTTCTTTTACCAGTCACTGTCCTGGTGCGCACGACGAACAGAGTGCGTGACAACGACCAAACAAGGTTTCTCTCTCCGGAGAAAGCAAATTTCTATTCGTCTCTTCAACGTTCATCATTCTAGTTTGCATATCGAGCACTATTGAGCACTAGGTATTTAAAATTCAAATTTTTTAGAGTTCAAAATGCATCTATTTGTTTAATTTCGAAACCCTAAATGCAATTTTTTTAAAATTTGTTGAATTCAATTTGCACTTGTTTGAAAGTTTTTAAAGCATTTTCAATATAGTATTTTGCTTCCCTGTTTTGCATATATTTTTGTCTTGTTAAACACCTTTCATGAGAAAAATGAATATCAAAACTATCAACTATCTGTTAGGGGATGAGAGGTCTATAATTTCAATGCATCTACAACATTATTTCAAGTGTCAAATGCTCCAACATCACCTCCCCATCATCTACCATTTCGTAGTGGACACCTTAACTATCATCCAACTAATAACACAACAAATAAACTAAACACATATGTCACAAAATAATTTTTAAACTACAAATTTAGGGTCAAACTTGTAGATGAAAATGTAAATTCCATACATGTAGGAGTGAACCATGAAAGTCATATCTTGGTTTGTTAAGGTGTCATAATATTAAATCTTATAAAAAATCAAGAATCATATCATTGATTATGTACATTACAATAAAATATCTCCATATAACAAATGAAGCTAAAAACCCTAACCCTCTTTGTCAATTCTATAGTGTGCTTGTCTAGTATTTTTAAATTCAATTGTATGTTCGAAGGTAATTTGTGTATTTACTTATTGTATTTATTTATCCTAGCTAATTAGAAAAGAAAACTCTAAAGAAATTATTTTCTTTTCATTTTGGCAAAGCCATTTAATTTGGTATGTCCTACGATTTGGCCATAAAGGTTTTCTTGAATCTTATTTAGTTTTTAGATTTAAGTGCTTTCTCATTGTCTAATTTCTTAATCAAATCTAAACATTGTTCGATCCTTATTTCCTTCTAATACCAAAATCATCCTCTTTTCCTAGTAAGAAGTCATAGTTCAATCCCACCATGGTTGTGAATCAAGCTAAAATTGGTATGATTGGGAATATGCATGATACTAAATTTATCATAATGGAGAAGAATCATTTGACCATGAGGCCCTTGTTGAGAAAATGGTAATCAAGATATAGCTTTGATGCACACAACCTTTCTTTGGATCTTGCAAATTTGGCTAGTAATATTAATCCTAGTACAATGATTGATCTCCTTCATATACTATGTTGATTAATAAGCCATGTAGAAAGAAAGTACTTAAAGTTAAATAGGTAAAAGGATAAGCTCAACAATCCCTTTGAGTGATGTGCCATTTTCCCTCCATCCCAAGCTTCTTCTTCATGTATTCCTCCTTATTGTTTTACTCCTATCTATCTTAAATAATGCAATTTATTTCTCCTTCCACCAAATCTTCCCAAATTTATCCTCTCCTTTTTCCTAGATCTCATCTCATGCTTACTTATTATGATACACATAGTTCTCTTGTCTCCACATTAGTTCTCATTAGTTTTGTTTACACTTCCCATGTTCCCCTCACTGTGATATTCCTATGCAAGTCTTTGTCACTCCACACTCATTTATTATGTCGACAAATTTATACACCACCTTCCATTTCTCATCTTGCCACTTTCATTCATGTCCTTAATCCTAGTGTGCCTCTATCTACCCTTGACATTAATGTTTAAAGTCTTGTTGAGATGAAAAGTAATGTTGATTCCTTACCTAATGGAAACAAAAAAAGACATACATATAAAAATCAAACACAATTCAATTTATATTGAAAATTTTACATATCCATTTTGTTTTGGATTTTTGGATCCTAGATTTGAGATGCACAATGTTAAAGGAGATCCCATGACACATTCAAGGTTCTTTAGTGCTACATATTTGGATTTTGTGTATGATGATATAAGTTATTGGCTAAGTTCTTCCCATGAAATTTAAAATATTGTGCTATTAAATGATTGTATTATCTTCCATTTGGGTCTATTTTTTAATATTGAAATTGGTCAATGCAAATATTGGGAATGTTGGATTGAAGTTTATTATTTTAGATTTTTTGATTGTAAACAAGGATCTACAAAGTATATACATTCTTAACATTTTCATGTGCAAGTGAGATGAATGTTAAGAACTAAAGTTGTTAGAGGCTACCGCACTTAATTATGGATCTTCTAATGCTTCATCTACATCATCCTACCCTTGTAAATTTGAAAAGAAAAATTATTTCCAAAAGGATAGTAAAAAATAATGGAAATGACCATTGTACAAACTATACATTATAAATGTTTCTAATATTATGACTCTAAAGCCTCCAACTTTTTCCTTTGTAAAATGTGCTTCAAAATTTACTTAGTGCAAACATGATTACACTTCCTCCTATTAGGCCATTAGATAAATCTAAGGTTATTCCCAAAAGATATAATGAGAAAGAATTTTGTTATTAAATTGTAGAGTTAATTGTAATTATACTCAACATTTTATGGGATTAAGGAATAATTGATTAGGATTTGATTGATAAAAAAAAATTAGGTTGAGGGGGTTAATATTGGGGTCAATCCTTCAATTGTTCCTCCTAATGAAAATTTAAATATTTTACACTAAATAAATCTAATAAAATGGTTTTATATGAGGGTCATGAGATTGAGGTACATATACATGTTGACGAGCTTGAAATCATTGATTCACCTACATGTGAGGAATGATTTGTTGGTATTAATAAAAATTATAAGGGTACTTATTCTTCTTCTTATGTACTAGTGATTGACTTTTATAGAAATTTCTATGGACTAACCAATATTCAAACTTAGGACCTCCCATTTGGTGTTAGGATGCTCTACTATTGAGCTAATGGCTCACATTGTGATGAGTCCTTTTATGGCTTAGGTGTGTATCATTTCTCCAACACACTCCCTTGAGCCACAACATAGGTGTCAAATGCACCTAGCTTGGCTCTAATACCATGTTGAAATTTCCATGAACTAGTTAGGATGCAAATCTCCACCACTAAGCTACCCACCCACTTTATGACAAATCAATTTACGGTTTAGGTATGCTAATTTTTTCGACACCTTTTTCACATTGTGAGATATTACCAAATAATTATAATGGTCCTTTGGTTTTGTGTGGATCATGAACCATGTAAGGGTGTGTTTATTGATATTACTCACCAATAAAATGTATGCATTGAATAATTTTTGTTTTATCATCATTTTATAAACAAGCATATGCATATTTGAGGGTTTATTTAAAATTGACTAATGATATGTTGATTGAAACTATAGGATACATTATTTTACCTTAATTTTTTGGTCTAAAAGATGAGGGAAGTTCTTATTATATGTCATATTATTTCTTCTTTAGATGTATCTCATATTTTACTTGGGTATCCATGGATAAAGAAATATCAAGCAACATCATCTATGTCATGCCATCAAGGTATCAAATATGTTCACACTAGTAAAGAGGTTACAATTGCAAGAGATCCGTATATGCCTTTATTTTAGATTAAGTCATTTAACCTTAAATAATTTTAAGAAAATACCTAAGGATCCTCTATATAAGTGCAAGGATTCTTTTCCTAACTTTTAAAAATTTCAAAAGGAATAACAATGGTGGGAAAATCAAGACAAGATGCAACAATTTAGAATTCCTAAAGGGTTTACAATTATTAGAGCCAAAGTAGGTTATATGTAGGTTTTATATTATAAAATGATTCAAGAATCTATAAGGCCAAAAGAACCATAAGCATTGCAAACTTTAGTTCATAAGCATAAGGGATTGGATATTTTCATTCCTAAACATGGTTTTCATAAAAGAGTTTACTCATGTAGCAAGGAAGGATGAGGATTAAAAATGGTAAATCTATATTTTCTTCATCTTAAAAGGGTCTTCAAACTACTTGGGTATCAAAGAATGATTTACATAATAAAAAGTTGAAAATCTACAAGTAGAAATACCAAGTTACAAAAACAAGAATAATCGTTATGGTAATAGAAAGAGAAAATGCTTCCTCTTAAAAAACATGTTTATTAAGAGTTCTAATTTACATAGTGTTGAGGAGAACATAATATAATAAACATGATTCAAGTACCAAAACATTAAGTATGATGATTGGGATGAGAGGATCAACTTGGGGAGGATTATTATAACATCATTAGTTGGAACTTTTTAATTTTATCTCTTTGTGTTGGTGTTGTTTTTAATGTTCTTAATTAGAGTGTGAATGATGTTAATATACATTTAATGATGCATTTTGAAATTTATTTAGTAAAGGTCTTATTTTGTACATCTTTAGTAATTGTATAAAAATTTGGAATATTTTGGTTAATACATCTTATTGGTAAACCATTCATTGAAAATTTTTGAAGCCCACAACC
>VDFB02281492.1:282979157-283085383 GCA_007258455.2 Sequoia sempervirens
CTCTCCCCTCTATCCTTAACCCTTGTACACCCCCTACCCTTTATCTCTCTCCCACTCCCCCCTCTCTCTCTGAAGTATCTCCCTCCTACCAAGGATTAAATTTGATGGTTGAATTTTCCTTTCAATAAATTTTTTAATTACAATTATCTATTCAAGGGTTCCCTTAAAACATTATGATATACCTTAGTGTATGTAAAATTATATAAAATCAAACATATATATCATTATAATTCTATATAAATTTTGACAGTTTATCCAAAATATCTCCTTTCACAATCTTCTTAAAATTTTGATTGTATTCTACGGCAAAAATCTTTCTCTTAAGCTATCATTTAAAAAGAATATAAATAATATTTATATTAATATTAAAATCAAGGTGTTCGACTGAACATTCTTAGAATTTTTGGTCGAACCCATTTAAAATCATTTTTTAATTTTATGTGTAGTTGGTTCGGTTGAACATGGGTTCGGCCGAACCCTTGTTTTTGCACCCTTGCCTCCTAAGGCACCAAAATTGCTAAGAATTTTGCACTTCGAAGCTCGATTTGAGAATGAAAATGGAGGAGATCTCAAAAACCCAACTAGTATCGGGTTCCCCTCAAAATGAGCTATCCAACGAATATAATTTTAATATGTTTTGATTATATTATCTATCTATTTTTTAAGTTTTATTAAATAAAGGTTTTTCACTGAAAATAAAACCCTCTGTTCCGCACAAGTGGAAAAATAGAAGATTATCAAAAAAAAAATTAAAATATGAGTGCACCAGATATTGGAGTCCTGATCCAACAAAAAAAAAAAAATTTCGATACATATAGTAAAAGAGTTATGCGTTATACGCCATGTTATGTCTGAATTGTAATTGATTTGACTTTGAAACTTGATTAAAGAAAAAATATTCAATAAAAAACTATCTAAACAAGTGGAAGCACTATATATCGGAGTTAGAAATCGAAATTTGAAAGAATTGGAATTTTATCTTTCAAGGGAAAAAAGTTATGCATTATACGGTTGCGTCACTTTTTAAAAATGCTATTTTTAAAAAACCAATTTTCGTGGGGAGATGGAAAAAGAAGTGCAATCTGATTCCAAAAAAATTGAAAAAAATATTTTTAGAATCTGCAGACAAAACATGACAAGACTCTAGTTTGCATCATCTTCAAATTCCTCACGGTTTAATCGCTATAGGTGCCAGAATGTGGAGATTTTGTTAAAAAAAAAATATCAGTGTCTAGTTTGGCCAAAAATTGTAAACCACTATTGTGGGATCACCCATGTATGAAAAATGTTGTAGCATTGACATGTTTGATAAGATTCTTTGGTAGACATGTATGGAAAATGTGGTAGCATATAAAAAGGTAGTGAGTTGTTTGAAAGAATGCCCCAAAGAAATGTGGTCTCATAGTGATGTCCATCACCATGAGACAAAATTTCTTTGAGGCATTTTTCCAAACAACTCATTGCCTTCTTTCATAAAATTCTTTGGTAGACATGTATGAAAAATTCTTTGGTATAACTATGCAACATGAAGTAATTCTTTGAGTTTGAAAGATCTATGCAATGCAATGTAATTAGTGATATGAATATGTTTCATAAAATGATTTTTGTGTTTCATAAAATGCAATGTAATCAGTGGTATGAATATGTTTCATAAAATGTTGTGTAAGGGGGAAATCTATAGCTATAAACAAGATCAAAACAAAGAATAGAAATTAATCTAATCCAAAACAATGATCTATATCTATGCCCATTACTCATGAAATGAAACTATAAAGCTAATGAATTCAAGAACATTATTGAAAGAAAACAATAAACATGAACTCAAAATAATACAATCTTACCATCCCATGTCGAAGTGTATCTGTATTGACGTATGTTGGATTGTTCAATTCAATACAAAGATTCTATTGTGTGTGCAAGAGATTTGAAAAACATGCATGTGTTGTTGATCGAAGATGTGGTTTGAAGCTTTGTCAATGTCGATTATGATCTTGGCATTACTTCGTTGCAAAAACAATATTGATTTTTTGATCCTTTTTTGTGAGGAAAGAGGTTTGTTATATAGAATTTGTGATTTGAAATGGATGATCAAGATTAAACAATTTTGAATCAAGATCAACAATTGAAGGTTGTTGAGAGGATTTAGACATGAATAGTTTGTATAAAATAGATTGCATGATTAGTGTGATTGAAGAAATAGATTAAATAATTTGTGGGATTCAAAGATAGATTGATCAATCAAGAATATAGATTGATCATTTAGGAATATAGATTGAATGGGACACTTATGCCAAGCTAGGTGACTTAGTCCAATTTTGGGGAAAATCTAGCGAAATAGGAATATGCCAAATGGGTGTCCAGAAATGTGAAAATAATTTTTTAGGCCTGGTAGTGGGACTAATTCACCACAGATGGCAACCTAGTCCACTTAGAGATTTTTGGAATTTCAAAACATGATTTTGATACTTTCAGTCTGCACTTGCTTTTTTGACAGTTGTCTGATCTTAATTCTCTAGAAAATAGACTGAAAGATGTCTCCAAGCTTCAATTAGGGCTAGAGTATAGGGGTTTTCCTTGGTCAAACCCCAATTTGGTAATCAAACCCTAAATAATAAAATGAAATATGAAGAGGATGATAAATAAACAACATACAATGTCATAAGTTTACCAAACCCTTGATGTAGAAATATGAAGATATGCAATGAAGTGCTCCAATGGATGACTTGATTATGCTTAGAGTGCTTGAATGCTTGATAATTGCTTGAATGAGTGAGGATTAAAATGAGATGAAAAACCCTTATTTATACTTGATTTTCCATTAATTCTAAAAAATAACACATCACAGGCTGACCTCAAGGGTAAGAGAATAAAATCTTGCCAAGAAATTAAAATTATTTTTATTTTTGTGCCCAGTGGCACTAAGTCACCCCAAGAGGTGACTTGGTCCACCAGGGAAATTTCATTGGATTTCAAAAATTAAAGTGCATTGAATGATTTCTAATGGGAATATCCTCAAAAATACACTTAAGAATGGTCGAAAAGTGTATTAAAGGGTCATTTAAGCATGAGAAAGGGTTGAATTAGTGATGTCAAGTCTAGAAAAGCATGAGAGTTTGTTACAACTCTTCACAACACTTTGAAATAAGACTTGGTAAGTGATAAAAAGGGGTTATCTAGGTGAATTATGATGAAAGTGTTCTAGAAAAGTGTGAAAGTTGGTTACAACACTTTTACAAGACATCCTAGAAGTCTTAATGCATCACAAGGGTCCAAGACCTAATGTGAACATGTTGGTCACATTCAACATTGAATCTAGGAAAAATCAAGAAAAATCCACTAGGAGGACCTAAACATGAGAAAAAGTAGAAGGGTTACTTTTTTTATGTCCACAGTTAGCCCCCACTTTAGTGATAGGATGAACTCACTTCAAACTCACACTAAAGTAGCCCAACATGCACATCGAGACGGATCCAAATGCACTCATGCTAGTAAGATGAGACAAAAATGATCAAGAGGGATGATCAAGCCCCCAGTATCACAATCCATGGAAAACCAAACATAAACACAAAGGAACATACATGAAAGTGATGAAATGGAAAGCTTCAATCATCTTTCTAGCTTGTTGTGGATTAGATCTAGGCTATTTGTTTGAAACAAGAAATGTGTACTCACTCTGAGGTGACAACACTCATGGTTTTCCATTGGATGAGAAGGCCCAAGTATACTCACTCTTGCCCGGCCATGAAACTTTTGGTTGTCCATGGGGTAAGAAATCCACAATATACTCACTCTAGGGCCATGGAACTTTTGGTTGTTCATGGGGTGAGAAATCCCGAAAGGTGGCTATGGGAAAGTTGTGCCTCGAAATGGGCTTCCTGCTCAACCATATCAAAGTTATACCTGCTAATAACTTTAATAAGGAACCACAAAAGACAATGTCGTTTTGTGCTTCATGCTCGACAAGCAAAAGCTTTGTATTCTTAGAACTCATGAACAAATGTAATTGCACCATAGACATGCAAGCAATGTTATGCAAGGTGGCCATGTAAATGAAAAATGCAATATGCAAAGGGATGTTCAAATGAGTCTTGCCTAGTTCATGTGTGGTCTATAACTCAAGGAACATTGTGTCTAATGTCAACAAGAGAGGAACAATCAAAGAATACAATATTCACAACTTAGGGGATGTAGTGTGTCACATCAAACCACCAAGAGGAATGTAATATCCTAAGGTAGATCATGCTCATGAAATACATTACACCTAATGTCATCCACAAAGTGACAAACACATCATAAAAAGTAACAAGGTTGTACTAAAAACCAAGAAAAAGAAAAATGCAAATGAATAATGCCAATGTATGCCCCCACTTTAAAGGAATTGCTACATGCACCATTCTATGAGAAATTACTTTAAAGTAGCAAAATGAAAAATGAAAAAAGAAACAAGACATGAGAGCCAACTTGGAAAGCCCCTATGCCAAGTCATACGTTTTCGAGTAAGGTTGTATCATGTGAAGGAAAAGGAACAAACGAAAGAGGGATTGCCCCCAAAAGGAGTAGAACAAACACATAAGGGATCTATGGATCTGGGACCAACATGTTCTGTGTTGCAATGTTTTTATTAAAGAGCTTGGAATTTTCATCATTCCCCAAATACATAGAAATGGAAGAATGACACAAAGAGAGTGAAAAAAAAAAAAAATAAGATCCGTTTTGGGTCAACATGGAAGAGACATTTACACAACACTTTGCATCGTCCCCAAAAGGGAAAACACAAGCAAAAAGAAAAAAGGTGAAAGAAAAGGAAAACATTGGTCAACATGAAAAACATAGCGGTCTTCAGCATAATCATCAAAAGAACAAGAAAGCAAGGAATCGCAAAATCAAAGCATCATCAAAACATGTAAAGGAAAAAAAGCGAAAAAGAAAGTAAAAGGAAGGATTTATGACATATAGAAGAATGAAGGTACAAATAGAGGAATTGCACAAAGAGAGGAATAGTTACATCAAACGTCACATCACGGGGGAACATGATACACACATGCAAACAAAAAGGAAAATACTTGTAATGCAAAGGGAAGTCGACCATCAAACAATTCAACCACCTCCCAATCTCAGTCGGGATAAGTGAAAGGTGAATAACGTAGCTAAGGGACAAGGAAAAATGCATTACTAGGACAAGGTTATCAACTTCTTGCCCCCACTGAGTGCAAGGAAAGAATGAGTCAAGTTAGGTGATGGGAAAGATCATGTAATAGTGAGAAGGGAATATTCTACAACTAGTACATATGATAAGGGGAATTGATAATGTGTACTTGTTATCTGATAAATTCAATAGGCTCAGGAACCTTAGACTGGTCCAATATATGCTATAAAGCTTTACAATTATTAGTATGATTCCAAGGGTGCAGTGATAAGCACTTGGTGTTTTCTTTGACAAATTTGATTCTAGTATGGGGTGGGAGAGTGATGAGACCCTAATGGAGCATTTGCAAAGCTTCTTCATTATCAGATGGAGGGAAAGGAAATTGAAAAGGTTTACCCATAGGTGGGATTGAATGTGGTGGAATAGGACCAAGGGTGATTCCTTCATCTTGGTCATTTTCATTAGGAAAGGGTCACTCACAAGGAAGGAGAACATTCAAAGTGGGAGGGGAATCAAAGATCATCATGCCATCATCATGAAGTCTCCAATAATCTACAAGAGGCTTGTTTTCATGAGGATGATCTTGATAGCCTAACTCTATTGTGTTTTCATTTGTTGGTCGTTGTTCTAAAAGTTGATGGATGTTATGTTCATTTGTTGTGTCACAACCTTGTTTGCTTAAGATGGTTAAAACTTTGCCATAAGTTTCTTCAAGGTTGATTGGTGTGTTGGTAACTTTGTTATCATAGAATGGTTGAGGAGTTGTTGAGTGAGAGGAACTAGGTCCACCTATTGGAGGGAACTTAGGTCCTTCATTTGTTTCAAGATGTAGCTATCCAAATGTATCAGGAGGTGAGATGGTAGGAAGGTCTAATTGTTTCATAGATGGATACAAAGATTTATTAGCTTCAAGATTGTCAAGGAATTCGTTTAAGAATTTATACATGCTATCATCGTCTTCTCCAATTATTTCAACAACATGAGGAGGACATTCATGAGGAGTTGAAAGAGCATGAGGAAGCTCAAGGTCGTTAGGATCAGTTCTAAAGGCACAATTTGACATGTCCACTAAAGATTTTAATGACATCCAAAAACTTATTAAAGCAAAAATCCATGATGCAAGCAAACTAAATGCAATAAACATCAAATCTAGAAAGTATGACATAAGACAATAACAGAAAACAGAAATGTACAAAATGCACAAAAAAATCCATAAATAACAGTGCAAAATGTGCAGAAGGACTAAGTTGCCCAGTGTGGTGAATTAGTCCTAGTGATGATATTTTTGTGATTTTTCAGAAATGTTGAATGCAATTTTATGTCTTTTAGATGCATAGATGCAGCTATAGGATGAAAATGCAGATTTTTTATTGTTTTCAATGAAATAAAATACAAAGATGCAAGCTATATGAGTTTTTCACTAATGTAACTTTTTAAAACCCTAGGATGCAATTTAAAAAATGCAACACCTAATGTAATGCTAATGCAAATTAGACCTAGGATGCACTTGAAATCAAAAGCAAAATGTTCAAAAGTTAGGTTCGCCAAAATGTAAACAAAGATTTTGGTTTCCCAAGGGTTCCTCTAACTCTTCTAGGTTTTTCACCTAAAAGGAGAGGAAATGGGGCCAAAATTCTTATGTTTACACTTAATATTAATGTAAAAGGGATAAAATATATCTAAATATGATGTACTAATGCAGCAAACTGAAAATGAAAATATTTATTGATACAAAACCTAAGAAATGTAAAGTGTTTGAAAACATAGTGATGTATGCAAAAACACCTAAGAATGCAAGTAAGTGATGAAATAACCAAACATAATTGAAGAGGTGCACCTAGAATTTGGAATCTAATGACAAGGGGCTCTAGAATCCTATAAAGTTGATTGGAAATGTTGACTGGGACACTTACGACAAGCTGGGCGACTTAGTCTAGTTTTAGAGAAAATATGTCAGAACAGGAATCTGCCAAATGGGTGTCCAAAAATGTGAAAATCAATTTCCAAGCCTGGAAGTGGGACTAATTCACCATAGATGGTGACTTAGTCCACCAAGAGATTTTTGGAATTTCAAAACACGATTCTGATGCTTCCTTTCTACACTTGCTTTTCTGACAAGTGTTTGATTTTTATTCTGTAGAAAATAGATTGAAAGAGGTCTCCAAGCTTCAATTAGGGCTTTGTTGACTTTGACGGATTGTTGACCACTTTTTGACACTAAACTCTTTGAAAAATCTGCATACAAAGTTTGCAAAAACACGTGCAAACATGGGAAAAAGAGTTAAGGGTTAGAGTATAGGGGTTTGCCTTGGTCAAACCCTAATTTGGTAATCAAAACCTAAATAATGAAATGAAATATGAAGAGAATGATAAATAATCAACATGCAATGTCATAAGCTTACCAAACCCTTAATGTAGAAATTTGAAGATATGCAATGAAGTGCTCCAATGGATGACTTGATAATGCTTAGAGTGCTTGAATGCTTGATAATTGCTTGAATGATTATGATGAATGAATGCTTGAATGAGTGGGGGTTAAAATGAGATGAAAAACCCCTATTTATACTTGATTTTCCATTAATTTCCAAAAATAACATATCACAGGCCAACCTCAAGGGTAAGAGAATAAAATCTCGTGAAGAAATTAAAATTATTTTGATTTTTGTGCCTAGTGGGACTAAGTCACCACAGGTGGCAACTTGGTCCCACTAGATAAATTTCACTAGATTTCATAAATTAAAGTGCATTAAATGATGTCTAACAGGAATATCCTCAAAAAAACACTTAAGAATGGTCAGAAAGTGTATTAAGTGGTCATTTAAACATGAGAAAGGGTTGAATTAATGATGAAAAGTCTAGAAAAGTGTGAGAGTTTGTTACAACTTTTTACAACAGTTTGAAATAAGACTTGGCAAGTGATAAAAGGAGGTTATTTAGGTGAATTACAATGAAAGGGTTCTAGAAAAGTGTGAAAGTGGGTTACAACACTTCTACAAGACATCCTAGAAGTCTTAATGATTCACAAGGGTCCAAGACCCAATGTGAATGTGTTGGCCACATTACAACATTAAATCTAGCCAAAATCAAGAAAATCCACTAGGAGGACCTGGACATGAGAAAAAGTAGAAGAGTTACTTTTTCCGTGTCCACATGAAGTAATAATATTTTTTTGAAAAAAAAATTAAGCTAGCATACATAATTAGTTGTGGACTTAGCTTTCACTTCAAAGGATCAATTAATTGTTATCATATTTCATAATTTGAAAATATAAAATAAATAGAGTATAGTGAAGTAAGCTTATATATTGTATTCATTCTTTGTACTTAAACATGTGATTTATTGGGAAATACTAACTTCAACAAACATTGAATGTTAGAAGACATAAATTAAGGTAGTCAAAGCATAATGTGTCTTTATTAAATTGAGATATCATCTCAAATTTTTATTTATTTCAACATACTAGTCAATAAATGAATGTTAAAGATAATTTATAGAAGATAGGGTATGAAGAAGATTAGGGAGTCAAGAAGCTTAATGAATCTTTGTTAAATCCAAATATCTTCTCAAAATTTATTACTAAACTTGTTATTGATTTGTACATGTGGTGTTCTTTATTCTCAATAATGAATTGCATTTGATCATTTTGTTTTGTAATGCTTTGCTAGGAAAAAAATTAGCATTCCCATTTCATATATATTTATCCTCTATAAACTTTATTTTGAAAGATTCTATCTATATTTGCAAAAGGATTAGTTTATGTTGGAGAAGGAAAACAAACCTTATCCTAAGAAAATAGAGCTATCATTTAATTATATTCTACATGTTATATTAAAGAAAATGATTGTGATTTTTTAATGATGATTTCAAAAACAAGATTGAGTACCTCCCACAACAATTTTTTGTTAAATAGTTAATTTAAATTTTGAGAATAGTGAAATGAAATTTGAAACTGTATATGTATAAGTAATTGTTTACCATTTTTTAATATATATGAGGTAATAGATGTTTGGTAGTGTTATTTTTTGAAAATACGATTTCTGCATTCAAAAATATATTTATATTATATTTGACTATTAAATTTAAATCTCATTTTATTGATTTTCAAATTTTTATTGATTATTTGATGGTTGAATTCAATGTCATTTTACCAATTTTAAAATTTACAATGACTAATTAATCATTGAATAAACTAGGGTGACTACTTACCACACTTTTAGATGCACATAAGTGATAGATGATTGCTAGAGCTATTTTTTTGATTCAAGATTCTAAGTGAAAATCTTACATTGTCACTTTTAAAATTTATATTCTATTGGACAATTAAATGCAAATCTCATTTTATTGCTTGTAACATATGTATTGACTATTTCTTCATTAAATTTACATAAAAAAATACTCCCAATATTTCTTCTAACATATGTATTGATTATTTATTTATTTATTTGGCAAATTGCCACCAGAGAGGGTGGCTCTCATCCATAACTTCTGAAAAAAAAAAGTTACAAAGATTTAAATTTATTCATAGCAGAGCAATGATGCCTCCATCGAGCTCCTCCATTCACCTAAACTGAAACAGTTCTAGAGCAACACTATTATCTGTCACATGAACTAGAAAAACCTAGAGATTATTCACAGTTATTGTTTTCTCAAACATGTTGACGACTACTACAACAATGCCTCTACTATTATGAATGACCTGCTTGTCTTCTCTAAATCCTTAACACAAGCATTCTTCATAAAACATAGCATGTATAAAAAATATGCGTTCGTAGCCTTAATTATGTCTGATCTTGCATTCTCTCAGCCGCACTAATTTCTTCCAAGCTAGACCAAGTGTTAGTATTCATTGAAAAAATTGCCTGTTCATTTTGGTCTATCTCAAATTTTGAGAGGAGATTCATTACTGAATTCACCTATCTGAACACATGTGATAAAGTAAATTCTTTTATTTTACCAAGCTCCTTATGTATGGCCTCAATCCATGTCATTAGTTTCTAGCTGGGAGCATAGTTGGTGGATACTTTTCTCACCACAACTTGAGAGTCACCTTCGAAGTCCACGTTATGCCAACCTTTTGAAGCACATAATTTAACACCTTCAAGAAGTGCCAAGAACTCGGCTTCATTATTCGTTCCCCAAGGAAATTTGAATGAAGCGGCCCCAACCACAACCCCAACATCATTTCAAATGACAAAGCCAGCCCCCGAAGGGCTAGGATTTCCCCTCGAGGCCCCATCAAAGTTGAGTTTTAGGTAACCTCTTGGTGGAAAAAACCACTTCAAATTATTCCTGCCACATTTATAGCTCTGTAGATTACAATTTAGAGAATTTAATATGCTCCACACCTTGGCCATTCTCCTGTCCCAAGCAGACCAGTATTTAAATTTGTCTTTTAATAGGCTTTGGTTGAGATGTTCACACACCCTGGATTCTATCTTGAATATTACACCATATAAGACCAAAGATTTCCCTTTGAATATTCTCGCATTTCTCTCGTGCCACACCTGCCAGACCACCATTGCCAGAATTTATGACTAGAGTCCACCAAATGTAGCACCTTTGTACATATTTGGCCATGAATCAAAGAGAGCTTTTAAGGAATTTGGAAGGGACCCGTGCCATTCAAGTTTCACACATAAATAATGCTAACAAGATTGTGCGAATTCGCACTGCAACAAGAGGTGTTGGGTATCCTCTGAGTATTGTTTGCAGAGAACACACCAATGGGGTCTATAGATACCCATACACTCTAGCCTATCCCCCATCAACACCTATTCATGTAATGCAACCCAGGCGATGGAACCCACCTTTGGGAGAACTTTCCTTCCCCAACAAAGCCATTTCAGCCACACAAAAGACAAGGATTCATTTTTTATAATCTTGCAACCCACCCTAATGGAGTAAGCGTCAATTTTGGAGGCACACCAATGAATGGAATCTGGGAAGTCTGAAAGGACCTGATCCACCTATTTGATAACTCTTCCAACAACGAAGCTCACAAATGGCCTTGCAAAAAATTGAACTACTTCCATTCCCACTACCAAGTCCTATTTTCCTCCCTTGCTAAGATGTAGTCATGTAAATGATCACCATAGATAGCTTTTGAGGGGGCTACCACCTCCTCCAAGTTTGGAAGTGAGTTGAGAGTCGGGTAACCATTCAAGGATTCCTCCGAGAACCACGCTTGCTTACCATCACTGATCCCCCATGTTAGATGATCACAGATGACTTCCCTACAACTTAGAAGGAAGTTCCAAAAGGCTGATCCTCTTTTTGGATTTGCCACAATTAAGATCCTTTCTGGAGCCATAGAATCCAAATATTTTTCCCTTAAGAGTTTGCTTCACATAGTTTCAATTTTTTTGAAGACCCGTACACCAACTTTGCCCCTAGGGCTTGGTCTTGAATCGTTAGATCCTTTATGTCCATACCACCTTGCTCCTTTGCAGACATCACCGTCTCCCAAGATAATAGTGGAATTCTTCTCTTATCGTGGGAACCCTCCCAAAATAACTTACGTTGAATTCCTGTCATCCTTCAGAGTGCCTTTGTTGGGGCTTCAACATAAGAAAGCATATAAATTGGTATAGCAACAATCATGACCTTCACCATCAGGATCCTATCAGCTAGGGTCAACCAGTGACCTTTCCAACTTTCCAACCGTGAACTGCACTTGTTTATAGTGCTTTCCCACACCTTGAAATTTTCCACACTAGCAAACAAAGGAATCCCTAAATAATTTGATGGTAGCTGGAAAATGAAAAATCCCAACACATTTGATATTCTCTGTTGGAGACCCTTCAGAGTGTTGAAAACATATAAGCTAGATTTTTCTGCATTAATTTGCTGACCCGACTGCACCCAATACTTTTCAAGCATTTCCTTGATGCCCTGGGCTTCCTCCATCGAAGCCACACCAAACAAAAATGTGTCATCGACAAATAATTAGTGAGAAGTCGTTGGAATGCTCCTTGTGATCTCAATACCTTTCCAGCCTCCAAAACTTTTGATCTTCATTATCTGACTACATAGAGCCTCTGTCATCAACATGTAAAGGAAGGGCGAGATTGGGTCCCCTTGCCTTATTCCTTTTTCTCCACTAAAAAAACTGAAGGGAGACCCATTTATTATTATAGAGTACTGTGGGGTTGAGATACAACTGGAGATCCATTTTAGCCAATCCAAGCTAAAACCCAGCTTCCTCATCATTCCAATTAAAAACCACCACCAAACCCTATCATAGGATTTACTCATATCAAGCTTTATTAGCATACCTTTGTTGCTTGATTTCTTCAGAGAATGAATAACTTCATGGGAAACTATAGTGCCATCGACGATGCTCCTACCTAGTACAAAACCAGACTGTTCTTGAGAGATTATCTAGGGTAGGATCCTTTTCAGCTAGTTTGCCATCACTTTGGTTATAATTTTTTAGATTGTGTTGAACAATGCTATGGGCTGAAAATCAGTGAAGGATTCACATTGCTCCTTTTTGGGTATTAGAGCAATGTTGGTATTGTTAAAATAATTTAGAATGGTTTTTTTCTTTCTCAATTCTTCAACCACTTCCAAAATGTCAACCCCCAAAAACTCCGAGCAAAATTGATAGAAAAAAGAATTGTATCCATCCGGGTCTGGGGCCTTGTCAGGTTGCATTTGGAAAAGAGCTGCCTTTACTTTCTCCAGAGAAACTTTCTCCAACAAAAATGCATTTTCTTCCAAAGATACCTTTGGTTCAATGTTTGCAATGATCTCCAAATTTAGGGTTTCAGCTTCATTTAAGCCCCCAAGCATTTGGGTGAAATACTCCACCCCCACCTTTTGTACCTCTTCCACACTTGACACAACACTTCCATCCTCCAACTTAATTTGTGAAATCCAATTCCAACTCCTTTTCAATTTTGTTGAATTATGAAAAAAGTTTGTATTCAAATCACCTTCCTCAAGCCACGTGTCCCTTGATTTTGAGCACCAGTAACATTCCTCTCTAAGGAGAATTTCATTCTACTTGGAGATTAGGGATTTTTCCTTCTCAAATTTCACCCCTATCATACCGTTCAACAAAACCACTTCTCCCAGTGATGCCAGTTCTTCCTCTATGTGTTCTTTCTCTGCAATTTTTTTTTAAAACAAGTTCTATTCCATTCTCTTAATTTCTCTTTTAGCCTTTACAACTTTTTCTGAAAGATATAAACATTTTTGAGCCAGAGATATTTAATGGTTCTGACCACCACTATTTTAGAAGATCAGGAAAATCCGGAGACTGCAGCCACATCTCAAACCTGAACTAACACCTTGCTGGTTTTATCTCTTCATTAATTTCCAATAATATTGGATAGTGATCAGAAATTGCTATCGAGTGGATTTGTGAAGTTGGTAGAAGATTTCCCTGCAACCAGTCTTCAGACAACAAAAACCTATCTGGCCTCTCGGCAATATTAGTAAAACCTTTTCTTCTATTATTCCATATGAAAACTTTGTTTGCAGTTTTAATGTCTAACAATTTATTTTCATCAATAAATTTTAAAAAATCCTTTTGGCTTTGGAGAATTCTCCAAGAACCCCCCATATTTTCACTTAAATCCATTATGGCATTAAAATCACCCCCTACTATTACCTTTTCCTTGCCTATTATTTTGGAAAGAAAATCCCAAAATTCTTTTTTCTCCTTCGTTTTTATTAGGGCATATATATTATGAATTTTAAAAACAGAATTTGTGAGTGAGTTTATTACCTCTATTTGCATCCAATTTGCATTAGAGTTCTTGAGGGAAACCCTAGTTTTTCCATCTCGCCACATAACACCAAGACCACCAGAAGCACCACTCACCTCTACAAATGTACCCTTCCATATCTTGCAATGTTTGATGAATTTCGATATTTCTTCACCTTCAAGCTTCGTTTCTTGGAGCAAAATGAGATCTAGATTTTGAATCTCCAATTGGTGTTTAACCAGTTGCCTTTTGCCCCTAACATTCCAAGAGAGGACCTTCATCTTCCTCCAAGGGAGGCCTTTGCTCCCTTGGATCTCGTCATATATGAACAGATTGAAGGTTGTTCACTTTTGAGTGCCTCTTCTTCCCTATTTTGTTTATTCGATTTCCTTCCCACCTTTGCTCTTGAAGCCATTTTGGTCATTTGTCGGATCCTTATTGAATCAAAAATGTCAAGATCCTCCATGTTTTCCCTTTTTGTTTCATGTTCGGATTCCTCTTGATATTCATTGTCATGCCATTTAAGCAATCTGATTGGGGAGTTCTCGTGGGTGCTTAGGATATTGCCTTCCTAAAAGAAATGAGGGTCATCAACTCTTCTTTCTTCTCTTGGTTCCATCGAAATAATTTTCCAATTCTTTACCAAGGAGGACACTTGTATCCCTTCCTATTCCATCGCACTTTGGCTTATATTTTGATCCTCCTTCGGGCAAACTTCCTTCACCACCTTGTTTGGTTTCTCCCTCCATACTGCCCTTCTTGCTGGAGGAAACTGTCTACAACCCTCTTTGTTGTGGTTTCTCTGTCTGCATTTAGAGCAGAAATTTTTTGGGACTTCAATCTCAATCTTTTGTTTCCACATAGTGCCTCCAAATTTTAATTCTATTGTCTTTGGGATTTCTTTTATTGTAATCACACAGATCCTTGCATAAATAATAGATTCGCCTTCACATAGATCCACCTCCATTGTTTGGCCCAAGGTGTTACCAATTTTTGTGAGGTAGTTATTTGACCAGTATTCAAAGGGGAGATTGTATAGCCGAACCCATGTTGGACCGTTACACAGTTTGAAAAGTAATGGATTAAAGTTTCTTTCCCATTTTTGGAGGAAGAGAAACGCAGATCCATTTTTCCAAATTGGCACTTCCAAAATCTGCTTCCTTTCATTTTGTGTTCTGAAAACAGCCACAAAGAATCTTTTGGGCATGAAATTTAGTACCGAGTCAAAATTCCAATTTTTGACCACCCATTCACCTATCTCTAAGTTTCTTGTCATCCATTTCCCCAAAAACCTTCCTATAACTGCTTTCCTTTCAAGATGATATATGTCTGTCTCTGCAATATCTAAGACATCCACCGAAATTAATTCTGGGAAAGAAGTTTCCCTTGAAATGTCTCTGTTCTCCTTCTCCATTTCCTGGTTGCTCTCTCCAATCTCAATTTTCTCAGACTTCCCATCCTGCTCCACCATCCTCTATATATGTATTGATTATTTGTTGATTAAATTTAAATCCCATTTTATTGCTTCTAAAATTTTCATTGGATGCATAAACATTAAATAAGATAAGCTAACTATTTATAGTTCACCTGTACAATATCACTTCCAAAATTTACATTACTTAATGTTTTAAGGAAAAAATTAAACTTCAAATAATTTTACATCAAAATTTTGTGCATTTTAGCATAATTTAAGAACCTGAATGCTGACCTAAACTCAAATCTTATTTATACCATTTTTAAAATTAGCATTTGACTACTTGATATCTTAATTAAATATCATTTCAATTTTATTATTCAAGTGAAACTCCTACCAAATATAACGATCGAGAAATACACTACAACTAGAGCCTGTCTTATTTTAAATTAAATAGATTCAATGAACCTGCAAACAAGCACCTTACTACTAGGTCCACATGATTTTAACGATTCACATCTATTCTTTGCCATGCACGAAAGGAATATAACCAGTTTTAGATGCTCATCTCGCTTACACTCAAGCTCAATGCAATACTATATGGGGCCAACATATAGAAGCTTTGTCTCACACTTTGCTTTCATCAAATTTGCAATGCAATTGAATGGGGCAACAGTCAAAAACCACAATTCCTTGCCCTTCTTCAAGGCATAAGTGACAATGGTCAAGTTGAAACAAAGATGTAGATTGGTGGTGGGATTTTGCGCCTCCACCTATGACAACACATATATCTCCTCTAACCACTCTTCATCTCAAATCATTAAAGGGCCTCAAGTTATCCACCCCTCACCACAAAGTGTACACCCTTGCCCTTATTTTAAGAGAAAGGCGATCACAAATGAGTTGCACCAAGCAACAAAAGATAAGATTGATGTGGGTATAGAGACATACCCTCAAATACGTGTTGAACTCCAACATTGCAGCTATAAAACTCAACAAAGTAGAATAATCCAGTGGGCATGGTCCTCAATTGGAACGAGTTATAGTTGATTAATACATTGTTTGCAAATTATGGATATACTATGAACTCACAAAGTCTGGATTAAATGTTCATACAAAAGAAGCTTGTTCTAATTCTTAGTTTCCAATACATTTGCTTAGTTTGGCTCCCCACAAAGTGCCATTTGTTGTTTTTCTTCCACTTTATAGCTATTGACTAATATTTGCTATGTGACTTGCAACGACCATCCACATTTACTTTTTGTTTCAACCAATTATATGTTATTACAATTCATTTATGTTTTTCATCTTATTTCCTATTAGTGTCTCCCTTGAGCCTCCTATAGGTGCAAGTGCTAGTATTATTCTATCACTTGATCATTCAACATAGAATACAAAGTAAAAATACACTAATAAAGCCAATGGGTCCTTTGGTGAAGCTGAATGGTTCTTAATGAGCCCACCAAGGATCAAGTGTCGTTGAGTGCAAGACTCCGACACTATAAGAGATGAGGCCGGGATTGTGCCCTAGGCGAATTTGGCAAAATGGATACCCCTCAATCCTTGTCTCTTAATCGAAGAAGTTTAGCCCAAAAAGACTCATGTTCCCATATTAGATAGTTACAAATAATTTGTGAATGACCTCCATTAAAAAAAAAAACTAATAAAACTCATTTAATAATCCAAGGTTGAAATTTATTTTATAAAAAAATGACACCTCTAGTTTTTTACTTCGTTAGAAGACTTCTGTAATAATGAACATTTTTTGACGTGGTGGGAGAAATTATGATTCTGAACTGTAATTGTATGGCTAGCACGCAACATAACTTTTAAAAATGAGCCTAAAACCTTCCTTACACGCAACCATAAAATTTAATGTTATTACATTACCTACAGTCAAGGGAATTGAACAAAAAATTCAATGTACTGCTAACGTCTTCATTTGACATTTGGGCTTTCTCCATAATTTTGGTTGAAATAATAGAACGCGCAATTGTATCCCGGTTGAAGTTTTAAAATACACGTTTCACATTTCGCCAGTTATTTAATTCTCACGACTTGCACTCCCAGTCTCTACTTTGATTACGTTTCACCAGTTATTGTGTGGCCCAAGTTTTTTTATTACTTTTGCAATAGCTATTAGTTTGGAGTGTAAGTTCAATTAGGTTAAATGGAACAAGATAAATCTTCAAATTTGTTAAGAAAACATACATTTATACTCCCAATTTGCTACATGGAAGTTTCTCTGTGCAAAAATTCATATTGGGAGTGAGGGTCCTTTATCTACCCCTTTGCATGTCAATGTTGAGTTCATCCAACACTATTTTTGGTTTTTCTTGCATGATTCAATGATTTTGTCCTTCCTTAGGACCTCCTTACCTACCATCTTCTAATTTTCTTAGTCCTAAATAGAAAACATTATTAGCTCATTCAATGCTCACGATGTAGAACTTGCCCCTTCCACCACATTATTTCATTTGAACATATTTAGAAGTTCCATTGTTTTGTTGCATTTTCCATTTCATTATTCCTTTGTAGATCAAAATTCAAATGATGTGTTCTAACCTGCCATTACAAATGATCAATCTACCCTCAATGACAATGCAAATCATTAAAAAAAATAGTCCAATCATGATTGTAAAAAATAAAAGAGACACAATAATCTAAACTCTAAGATTGCCCAAAACCTCCAAAAAATACTTTATATAAATCCCATAATAAATTATTCTTCACTATTAATTTTTTTTTTTCCAAAAACACATTTGATAAATTACATTGTTATTTTTGTCAAATTGATTATTAATGCAACTTTGATGCATTATCTATCTCATCATAGTAAAATAAACTCAAGCAAAACACATATATGACACAGTCTTACAAAGAATACTATTCTTGATGCGACCTTAAAATCACTCAAACCCACGTTCAACAGATCAAACATTACAAAAATATAATGATGCTTATTAAATAATTCAAGGTAAAAAATTGTTTTACAAACTGACACCTCTAATTTTTTTGTAATTCATTTGAATACGATTGCTTAATAATGATCGACATTTTCCCCGGTGGTCGAAGAAATTTTGATTGCAAGTAATTGTCTAGCTAGCACGCCTTTGAAAAATGAGGCAATTTTAGTACGACTAAAACCTTCCTTTCAAGCAACCAGAAAATTATCACAATCTAATCTGGCTGAAGTTTCAAAACACGTGTTTTACATTTCGCCAGTTACGTTATTTTAAGACTTGCGCTACTTCAGTCTCTGACAGAATATGGAAGGAACGGCACTACCGGTGAAGGTGAGGAGTCGAAAGGGAAGGGAGGAGTAGCCACGTCATCACCATTTCCGTCCAACATTTGAACCACTCTGTTCATACTCGGTCGATCTCTTGAGTTGTACTGAATGCACCACAGTCCTACTTTTATTAGCCGCTTTGCCTTCTCTTCGTCTTTGCACGATCTCTCTGCTGTTATTCCTGATAACATCTTCTCTAACTCCCCGCTTTCTACCAATTTGAACACCCACTCTGGAAAATAAAGTTGACTGGAACGGCTTACCTGCTCTTCAACATTCCTCCTTCCACCAACAATTTCCAGCAAAACCATTCCAAAACTGTAAACATCTGACCTGTCCGTTACAGGACCCAAATTTCTGTACCAAAGCTCTGGTGCAGCATATCCTGGCGTTCCTCTCGTTGTCGTAATTGATATATGATCATCTCCCTTTCCACACAGTTTAGCCAGACCAAAGTCACCTACTTTGGGTGCGAAGTCGACGTCCAATAGTATATTGTGAGGCTTAATGTCGAAATGGATGATGCGGCTGTTGCAATCTTGGTGTAAATATTCAATTCCACGAGCTACGCCCAAAGCAATTGAATACAATTGATCACAATTTAGCCTCTCTTCTTTTCCCTTTCCTGCAAATATTAACTTCTCCAGAGACCCATTTAACATGTACTCATAGACAAGTGCGCTTTGAGGTTCTTCGAAGCAATAACCTATCAGCCGAACCAAATTAACATGGTGGATCCTTCCGATGGTGGCAACTTCGTTCATGAACTGGTTCTCACTTTGTCTCGACCGATCAAGAATTTTTACAGCAGCAATATTACCACTGGAGAGCCTTCCTTTATACACCACACCGAAAGCGCCTTCCCCCAACTTATCTGTAAAGTTGCTGGTGATCTTCTTCAGTTGAGAATATGAATATCTGCGGGGCATTTCATCAGTATAGTCATGAATGAATAGCTCCACATCGGAAGTAGGCCTTGAATTCAGATAATAAACTACGAACACTATTGCAGCTATCAGCAAGCCGACCGTTCCAATGGCAACACCTATGACGACTCCTATTTTACCAGCTCGACCTATAATTCCACACATTCAAACATGCGCATCGTTACAGATATAAACTATAAGCTGAGAAAGAAAATAATAGATATTTGAAGGAAACATAATACCTTGGGCGCAGTGCTTTGAATGAGGTCCATCCTGGCAAAAGCAAACAAAGTTCCCTTCAATGAGAGCGCCATAGCCACAAAAACCCTTACTTTTTTCACAATCTCTACAACTCTGCTCTCGTTCTTCAGGAATAGCCCATTTTATTGTTGCTGCTGGAACTGTCAACATTCTTGGGGAGCATGACATATTTTGATACCCTTGCGGGAATGATCCATAAGGTAAACAATTCTCGTCACACATATATACTTCTAGACTTGCGTTGTTTATATTGGTCATATTAAAAAGGCTATTGCCCGCATCCTCGCTTGAATCTATCAGATTGGAAAATGTGCAATCTTGAAAATTCTTGTCATCTGTTAGCGTAAACGTCTTATTTTCATAGAAAACCTGTAATATTGTGTAATTGGTGCTCCCTATTACAATTACTGGACGTACGTTCTGGACACAGCCGATCTGAAACATTGGCAGACCGCATCTGCGACTGCCTACGCCGAAAGGAAACGTAAAGTTTCTGCTGCCACACGTTTGATTACTTCTACAATTTTCGTACTGCGGATCGACACATAGCGCGCTCCGAAATAAAATGGAGCACACGGTAACGCCGAAAAGAAAAGTGAGATTAAGCATTTCGACTCTAACGAAGGATGGGCAAAGGATTGAAGCAACCACTGCTCAAGTATGCATTATAAGGAATTCAAATAAAGATCCGACTGGGATGAATCCAAAAAGTAATCAGTCAACGATCGCCTTATGTACACAATGTCAAGCCACCAGATTTGACCAGCGCCCTCTTGTCTATAACAACCGACATTTTTATTTCAAGGAAACGAATTTACAGCATACAATTGGATAACAGATTAATTATATCAAAGATATTTCCTATGTGAAGTAGGATGAACTGATACAGTAAATCAACGGAGCAGACTATTGGATAAAGGATCCTGGTCGTTCATCATTGTTCACGGCATTAATGTTGCCGTATGCATCATGGATAGAGAGTCCCATTGCATTGCACCTCCCACCTCGGAACATGTAATTCCTTGCAGGTACCTTCTTCCAGCAGAGAATAAAACTCATGGTAAAGTTCGAGTGGGTTTCTTTACTCATGCGCAAAGTAAATGTACTTTAATTTCATCACTTTAATATTAGTGAATAAATTTTAATTTAAAATAATACTAGCATATATATATTAAATATTAATATATAAAAAATATGTCGAGAATCATCCTTTTTCAAGTGTCTATTTTTCTCAAATTCTAAAGTTATTAAAAAAATTAATTCAAAATTATTTTAAAAAATAGTAAATAATTTTGACATAATTTTATAAGAATTCATCAAAAATAAAAATGAGAACTTATATATAATTGTTAATTAATTTTCAATCAATATTTTTGTATTACATTTCATAAGCTATTATTAAAATTTAATAAAAAAAAGTTTTCATAGAGCCACCATAACACTAAAAGTAGGAGCCATATTATTGAAAAAGGTATTAAATATTGCCTTATTCTACCAAACCATTATAATCAGGAACATTTATCTATTATTAAGTGGATAACTATAATCTTCAAGATTTATTAGTTATTTAATTGACCATTATAATGTTAAAATATTTAGGAGGATAGGCATGGTAGGGCTTGAATGGAAAAGAAAGTATTTGATGTTTTGATACATAAGGATCCCTCAGCATGACCGCCTTGGTGGGATTGATTCTGATTTTTTTACACATATTAGTCTTTGGTGATTTGTAGTATATGTAGTCTCCACACTCACCTATAAATAATGGCAACACATGATCTCCCTCCTTGAAATCTTTCACACCTTCTCCCATGCTCTCAACAACCCTATTTTCAACCCACATACATCATGATTTTGTCTGATGTAGTTGCAACTATCCTGGTAGACCTGCATCCAAAAATATTGAAGTATATATATGCTAGTTTGTAAATAATAAAATACTTAAAATAAACTAAACAACTTATATTCAGGTAATGGTATTCTTTATTGGTTAGATTCAGTTTTGCATTTTAATGGCTAGGAAGTAAGAATGATTTAAATGTCAATTTATGCATATTTATAGTGGGTTGTATGATGTGTGTCTAGTAATTACCAAAAAATTATGTAATAATAATGATATTTATTTAATTAAAGATCTATTTTTTTCTTTTTTACCCATTTTAACTAAAATAAAATCAATATCAATATATTACATGCTTAAGAAATGTAGCGAACTTTTAAAAAAAATGTCATTCCTCAAAACTCAAATACATCTAAACTCTAAAAAAATACCCCAACCATTAATCTGTTTGCTTGAACAAAGATATATATAATGATGTGGGAGGGTAATACTAAAGATTTGGCTTTAGACCTTTAAATATTGTATCCAAAAGTTTCATTAAAGTTCATTCCCACCCAAAAATGCATATTATAAACTATTTTATGCATATTATAAACTATTTTTTTAATTTTATTTCTCTAATTGTACCCCATCTTTGGATTGTGTTGTGACAAATCAAAAGGGCATAAAGATGAAAATGTTCTTCATGCATTTGTTATCTTCTTTGCTTATATTTGTATGAATGTTACAAAAAATAACTAAAGTCATTTACTGTTAAGTTGGGTCATATAGGGGTTTATGTTTCAACTACCTTTTCTATTCTAGAGCCACATTTGTTCTCCATGAACCTAAACTACAAATATTTTAAGGCTAAATAAGTAGATAAACAAGTTAGATTGAAATGTAGGAGTTCTAAATTTGATATAGCAGATCACTCTAGTATGAATGAAAAAAATGATTCAAATTTGTAGGATGAGAGCATTGATATCTTTGAAAATCATAAAAAGTTAAGAAACTAAATAAAAATCCTAAAGACAACAATGATATCATATATATAAGCTCTTGAAACACCAAAATTTTGGCCGAGTATGCTAAAGAAAGAAACAACACCATAAATAAAACATCTGGTGATAAATTTATATACCAAAATCCAGAGCAATCGGTGATGCTCTAGAACATGAGAGACATAATACAATCTTTGAGTCTGAAGAATCAACCTTGAGTTCTTTGCATTCCGCGTAGTCCCAAAACTTACATATTAAAAATAACGTTAAGCCATATGTTTTGTTTTTCTGAATAAAAATAGACTATACATCTTTATAGTTTATACTAACCTATGCCTAATCCATAGCCAAGTAGGTAGACTTTGTCAAGAGGGGCATGGGGATTATTCTTGACCACGTTGGTAGAATGAGTACAGTGTATTCACTTAAGGTGGAGGTCCCCGTGCAATGATAGATAGGGTTTCTAGCGATTGAGAAATGGGTTTTCTTGTCGCTCAGCATGACTACCCTCATGGGTTCGATTTTGAATTTTCTACACATATTAGTCTTTGGTGATTTGTAGTATATGCACTCTCCACACTCACCTATAAATAATGGCAACATATGATCTCCCTCCTTGAGATATTTCATGCCTTCTCCCACATTCTCAACAATCCTATTTTTAGCCCACATGTATCGTGATTTTGTCATATTTAGTTGCAATTGTCCTAGTAGACTTGCATCAAAAAAATGGAAGTATATGTAGTTAAGGAGGATAATTCTCAACCTCCACAACTACCTACAATCGCTCAAATTCTTTGAAAAACTTGACAAAGCTTTGGTCACTTCTCGTACCTTCCAATCGCGTGATGATAATGGATGAGGAGAGAGTTCTTTCCAAGCAAAACAAAGATCAATTTAAAACCATTCATTAATGAAATGAAGCTCGTTTGTGGTTTTAAAGCTATGAATAAAACAACTTTAATACTACTTTCAAATCAAAAATTCCAACATCACTATTACCATCACTTGCATGTCAAATTCAACTTGATCACCCTGAATGCTATTTTAAATTGCAACCATTTTTTTTTCAGATTACTACATATTTATCTTCCCAAAAATAATATTAAAATATATTTAAAATAATATTTTAAGTTTTATTGAAAATATTTTAAAAAATTAAAAAGTAGAATCTCGAACAAAACTAATAGCTTTCATAAAAAGAAAATTGTTTTTTAAATTCATTTTAGGAAGTTAACAATAATGAATGTATTTTTTTTTTCAAAAGATCAGAAGAAGATTTAAGAGTGGATATGGATTTGTCGATCCTATAGTGTTGTATTGTATAGTGCATGTCATTTGAGCATCAATTTCTAGTTGGAGAGTTTTTCCGTACACATCGTTTTTTGATGGATGCCATTGTAATATGCCTCTCGGTGTAACAAAACAAAAAACAAAAAACAATTTAAAAATAAACAAAAAAAATAAAAATACACTATTGAAAAGTAAACAAAAATATATATAAATAAATACATTTAAATTTCTTATAAGAACAAAAAAAAAAAAACTTGAAAACTTTCTTATAGTTTTAAGAACCAAAAAAATAAAAAATAACTTATCCATAATATCTTGAAAACTTAGATATAAGAACAAACTTTCTATTTTATTTTTTCCTCTTTTTTATGCAAATCATTTCACATTCTAAAAGTAAAATAAATTCTAATTTCAAAAAAGTCATAAAATATTTTAAATAAAAAAACATTTGATTTGTATCTTTCAAATAGATTGTTAGGAGAAAAAAACCCCTTCTTTTAAATTTTTTAGTTCAATAGAATTTATTGATCTTAGAATATTTTGAAAAGTAAGAAATATAATATCTTCCAAATAAATTTTTTTTAATATATATACCATTCATTTTTCTCTTATTTTAAAAATAATTTGAAATCTATAGTAAAAAATGTCTACATACAATGAATATAGTTATGCAGCTGCATGTCATTTGAACATTAAATTCAAGCTAAAGAGTTTTTCCTTACATTGAATTTTTCTTTTTGGTGGATGTCATTGTAATATGTGTAAAAATAAGTATTTTAGAGTGAATAAGATATCAAATTGATTTAAAAGCATTTTTAAATCTGCTTAAAAAATGTCTACATACAACAAATGTAGTTATGCTAACTACATGTCATTTGAATGCCAAATTCAAACTAAAGAATTTTTCTTTACATCAAATTTTTCTTTTTGATGGATGTCATTGTAATACACCTCTTGACATAATAAATAATTAAATACATTTATTTTCATTTATATTTTGTTTATTATTTTATATTATATTTTTGTTATAAAGCAATTTTTTTAACACATAATAATACATTAAAATCAATTTTAAAGACAACATTTTAATGTATATAAAATAATTTAGATTATTGAAAGGAAAAAATATTAAATAATTCTTTTTTTTTTAAATGATCTTTGATTATTTTTTTTTAATAATATGTAGAAATCTCACATCTATAATTTAAAATTCTATATTAATTTAAATAACAATACAAATCTTCATTATTACTAGTACTTGCACCTAAAGAAGGTTCAAGCATTATGTTGATAGAAAATTATATATATGTTAATATGTTAGAGAGTATGTGTTTGTGCATGGATGCGTTGCAAATTCTAGTTGCATGTGATTAGATCAAAAAATTAATAATAAGTGCTAAATAATAGAATGAAATGAACTTAGACAAATCTAGATTTTTTTCCTTAAAAAAATTAAGTATTATTTGATTATGAAATATTTGCATATAGATTTAAAACAAAAAAACAATGCAAATGAAAAAAGAAGGTTGCCATCAAATTGAAAAAAAAATACTACAAATGGAAATAAAATATTCCCATCTAGTTGTCAAATCAACATTTATCTAGCTTTTATGTGATAAGTGATATTTTGGAGGCTTTTACATTAAATGATAGCTAGTTTACCAAACACAGCTGAAACTTGTTTTCGACAACTCAACAATGGTTTGTAAGTGTGAGACTTGTTTCAAGCTCAAATATCACACTATATGTAGCCTATTAGCTAAATATATTTTTAAAAAATATTTATTATCAATATCTCTATATAACATTTTTCTTAAAATATTGATTAAAAAAAAAAAAAACTTTAATAATATTTTACATTAAAAACATGAAACTTTAATGCTCTATGCTATCAATAAGTGATAAAAAATTAAATATTCAAAATGAAAAAAAAATTTACCTTTTTATTTTTATTTTTAAGTTAAAATTCTCACTTTAACAATTTTAATATAGTTTATTTTTAATTTTAATATTGTATTTGAAGTATAATTTTATTTTTCTAAAATTTAATTTGTTTAAGAATTTAACTATATTTACTTTCCATTTTATAATTTTTTTTTAATTAGTTAACACTAAGTTTATCTTTCAATTAATGCTTTTGATATAAAAAGTAGCAAAACAAGGGTGTTGTCCCTATAAAACAAAGCCCTGCGGGCAATCAACAACAAAGTAACATCAATAGCACATAAGCAACACTTGACCAAGAACCAGACACCCAAAGACCACCTATATCAAAAACCACATTAAAGAGATGAACAAGCTGAATATATTACCAAACAACATATTAAGACCACTAACCACCCAACCCATAACATTAGTAAAACCAATAAAACTAATTAAACCAACAACTATACTACCAAAATTGTCCATAATAAAACACAAATTTAAAATAGTCTTAACCAAGGAAAACCTGGGGCCATATAAAACAAAATTAACCATATAAATTGTACAATTATTAGAAGATAAATAAAAAAACCATAAAGGCTAGTAAGGCCAATTCTAATGAAAAAACCAAACATCCCATGCCACTAGTCCTTCTTCCCACTGCATGGCTTGATTAGAGTAATAGTAGCCAATCCTCAGTAAGGAACTTGATAAGTTCCTTGTGTTTGACTTCCTCCTCCACATTTTGTGTGGAATTGTCCTTTTGCAAAAGACACAAAGTGGTGGCGGATCTTCCAATTAATGTTAATATTGTATTAATGTATTAATTATTTTTTAGATACATATTTTATTAATATTTTATTTTTAATAAATTTAAAATTCTCTCTCTCTCTCTCTCTCTCTCTCTCTCTCTCTCTCTCTCTCTCTCTCTCCCACCCTACCTAGATAAGACCCTCTCACTCCAACTGTAATGCCCCGTCTTAATAACCTATGAATGTTGCATTTGTGTATAATGGTGTAATATTTTTTTCTTTAAAGTTTAATTATTAAGTTAATTAGTTGCATACATTCATTAAGCTATGCGACGATACACTACTTTGAGTTTCCATAAGTGACTGAAGTATTTCACATTGCACATATTAATTTATAATATAAACATTAAAGATAAACATTGCATTTCATTTAAAACTCCATTCAAGATATCATAAAGTACAAACTTGATTTTCCATACATTGCATTTGATAAATATACAATACTCATCCATCATGGTGAGGTAGTTCAATAATAATTACAATTTCAATTACAAGTGTTCACCTCACAACATTTGAGGGATGTTTTTACAATACAAATTTTACAATAAATAGTGAGGAACTACACATAAGTTTCCAAGTGCGAGTTCTCTATCCATGAAGCTCTCCATGCCATGATCAAAACTGGGGACCCAACGGAGTAAGGTGCACGTTCCACCCAACCATGTGGTACCCGTAGGTCCACCCCCCGTGCTAGCAGATAGTAATAAGGTTACCTAGACTTAATCTACTAACCCTAGACACTAGTACATAAAAAACTAATGGTTACATTGCTTCCAGATTTTGACAATTGATTATATCACTAACACAAGGTTAATTGTTACTTTAGGTGGAGTGTCATCACAACGTTGCAAAGGTTACCCTGGTGTTTCTTCCTAGGTTCCAGTCCCCAATCCTTGGGTTACCCTGGTAACCTCTTACGAAACCCGGCCCCTATTGCATACTATTGTGGAATCGAATGTTTCTTGAAGAAACAAGACATTGATTTTCCATTCCAGGCCTTCTCATCTTATACTCAAGTCTATAGTAGCTCAAGAGTCAATAAGTGAGGCATAAGCATCTTGTTAAAATTTTTAAATTTAACTACTACGTTCTTTAGTTTTCACTGACTTACTAACTCTTTGTAAGTTACCCTGACACCACTTTGTGTGTTGGCCCTTACAAAAAGCCACTCCCCTAAACATAACAAAGGAATCTATGTTTTCTAACTATGATTTACAAAGTGTACAAATAATCAAAATCACTATAAAAGACCAAACGTGAACATCAAATCATTGATCATAAAATAGGTGTCAAACCACCATACAAATCCATGTACGCACACTTAGTTAATACAAGAACTCTACTCAGATTATCACAATCCCCATTAAACAATTTAGTCTAGAAGACTTGAACTACTACGACATTCCCAATTTGCCCAAAAGAACACAATATAAAGCAAACCAAGAAAAGTAAATATTTATAATTCGGATATACTAAATCCTTTCGAACAATAATTGAAGTACAAGAGTTTATTCATCTATGATTTAATTCATCTTCCATGCAATACGTAAGTCAGATCTACAATTTTCCCAATTTCATATCCATAGATTATGTTAAAAATTATATGATTCTAGAATAACAATTTTATTCCAAAAAAAAATGTCTAAATCATTTAAAATATCTAAATTTTGATATTTAATCAATTAATTCTTTTATACATCTCATTTAAACATAATGATTTTTCTTCTTTTTTAAAAAAAATAATAATATATTTTAATTATATATATATACATATACATATAATTATATTAAATATTTATGAATTACGAATTTCATATTATATATAAATTGGATTTAATAAATGTTATATAAAAATCTGCATTATATATATATATAATCCGAATTTAATGAATATACATTAAAATTCGCAATTTAAATTTTTGTTTAAGTTTCATCTAATACAGGGTAAGGCTCCCGCGGCCTTCCCGTGGGAAGGACGCAGCCTTGCCAGGGTTGCGCCCAGCAACCTAGCTACTGTGCGCAGCCTTGGTGGGTTGTGCCCACCATTGTATTCTTTCGGGAGGGTTTCGGCCCTCACCTTATGCATTTAATTTTTTATTTTTTTTAAATATAAAACATTTAAAAACTCTAATGAATTTTTGGCGATTAAAATAAATCGCGTTCAACATGTTATATGGATTCACTCCACGCGAATTTTGTACAGCAGGGTTTTAAATCAATATTTTTTTTATTGATATATATACATTTATATATGTATATATATATATATATTCCAATATATATATATAAATATATATATATTATTTTCAATAACAGTAAATCATTGTATCTGTACATTTTTTAACAAGAAATGGAAAGAAATATTTTCATTCTAAACAAATTGATTTCCAAAATAATATATATATAAAAACAATAACATAAGTTTTTAACAAAATGAATCTCCAAATTTTTCTCCAAATCACACAGATAAATTTTATCATGAAACCCTCTATGGTTTTGTAATTTCACCTTAGGTATTCTACTGTTTGAAATTAATTTTTCACAGAGATTCTAATATTTAACAACAAGAATTTCTTTCCTTTCTCATCTAAAATTCTTCATAAATCTTTTCTACTTTTTAAATAAAATCTTTACGAAATTCTCGAGAAAACAAAACACAGGAAAATCTAACTAATATTTTCTTCAACATTCTTTTCAAAATAAATCAAATTATACAAAGAAGAATACTTGTAGATTGAGATTTGACTGTAGAAAATAAATCCTCTATTGCCCGTAGCACACAATCCTCCAAAGCTTTTTCAACAAACACACAACATCTTCCCACCAAGGGATCTTCCACAAAAATACAACCAGATATAGAGAAATAACAATTTCTAAGAAAGAATGAATTTTACACAGCAAAAGATTTTTTTTTAATTTCCCCGAGAAGAAATCTAATAACCCTACCCTAATTCCCAGATCCCAAATATCCTCTGAGAAATTTTTCAACAAACCCAATAAATGAAACTTACACACATGTCGAGAAGATGCAAAAATATCTCAACCACTTCTCGGATAACTTTTCTTTTCAAATTGCATACACATAATAATTTTATTTAAATTTAAAAATTAAAATTAAAATTTCAATTTACATGCATTTATTTTTATTTTTATTTTAAATTTACAATTCAAATACCATTTCCTCAAATAATATTTAATTTTCAAATAAACTATTTACACACTTAATAATTTAATTTAATTAATTAATTAATTTAATTAAATAAGTTTGATCTTTTAAAATCAAACCATTTAACCAAATAAGCTAATTAATTAATTAAATAATCAAGCAACTAATTTCTTCAACATTAAAAAATTAATTTAAATAACAATAATTTAAAGCACTATAAACTATCATTAAAGATTAACCAAATTTACCTTTCAAACAATTTATCCAAATAGAAGAATAGAAACCAATCCTATGACTCTGAAGTAGAACAAATGATGTACTTAGACCAGGATTATAGACTAGACTAGGGTGAACCAAACTACTATCTCCTGATCAACATTTCCGTTGAGTCTTGACACGCTCAGACCTGAGTACCCAGATGGAGTCAGTGTCATGTACCTGCAATTTCCTGCAACCAAGCAATAACATGCATACAAATATATATAATTAAAGCATTAAACAAACACACCATGTGGAGAAAATCACGGATATCACAGGGCACTCGCAAGCGAGTGATGTGATTCCGTTCTCCACACCAATACACGTCACAACAAAATGACGAAATAAATAGCTGTTAGTCCATCATAAACATGTTCATAGCAATAATCAACTGAAAATAAGCATCTACACTATATCAAATCATGTCTGAAATCAATAATCACCAAACAATGTATCATCATGTCACTAAATAAATCCACTATCGCTCAAAACCAGCAATCAAAGTATCGAAACAAGGTATCATAGACTAACAGTGTGAAAACATAACAGCAAAAAGCATAAGCATAAACAGAGGGGTACTACATCCTCCCCCCTAGGATCAGGCTTGCTCCTAAAAGCCTGCGAACAGATAGGGATAAAGTTCCCTCATGCGTGTCGCATCCTCCCAGGTAGCTGAAGCCTCATGGTTAGGATCCCATTGGACCCTCACCTGATCAACGTCTCGACCCCTGAGACTGAGCATCCGGTGCTGTAGAATGGCCACGGGCTCCAAAGCCAGCTACCTGTCCTCTACCTGTAACGCATTCCAATCAAGTACATGAGATACGTCGGGATGATATGGTCTAAGAATTGATACATGAAAAACATCATGAATACGAGACAAACTGGGTGGTAAGGCGAGTCGATATGCCACAGGACCAATTCTCTCTAAGATCTCAAATGGCCCAACGAAACGAGGCACAAGCTTAGAGCCTTTTCCATAATGGATTGGACTCTTTCGCGGTCGCACTCGAAGAAACACTCTATCACCAACAGCAAACTGTCGGTCTATCCTATGCGCATCGGCATATTTCTTTTGCCTATCCTGAGCTGCTATCAAATGCTCTCTAATACGATCAACCTATTGCTCCATGTCACGAAGCATCTCAGGTCCAAGTAATACTCTATCCTCAAGTCGATCCCAACTCAGAGGAGTTCGACAAGGACAACCGTATAATGCCTAAAATGGTGGCATACCTATGGAACTCTGATATCCGTTGTTGTTAGAAAATTCTACTAAGTACAGATAATCCTCCCAATGAGACTGTTGGTCCATTACGTACATCCTAAGCATATCCTCTAATATTTGGTTAACTCTTTCCATTTGTCCATTAGTTTGAGGATGATACGCTGAACTAAAGTTCAACTGTGTACCTAGGGCGTGTTGTAATGAAGTCCATAGGGCTGAAGTAAATACAGGATCTCTATCAGAAATAATCCTATGAGGAATCCCATGTAATCTAACGATATCCTCCATGAATATCCTAGCTACATATGAAGCGTTATATGATGAATGCACTGGTGAGAAGTGAGCTACTTTAGTCAAACGTTCAACAGTTACCATAATGGCATCATGTCGATGTGATGAGGTAGGTAACCCTACAATAAAGTCAATGGATATAATATCCCATTTCCATTCGGGAATGAGATGTGGCTGCAATAATCCAATAGTATGTTGATGCTCAACTTTAACTCGCAGGCATTCAAGACATCTCGAAACATAATCAGCAATATCACGTTTCATACCAGGCCAGAAATACAATTGCTGAAGATCAACATGCATTTTCTTGACTCCTGGATGAGCTGAATATGGAGTTCGATGAGCTTCAGTCATAATTAATGTACAAAGACTCTCAACATGTGGTACATAAATATGACCTAAATGTTGTAATATACCATCTAATTCTAGGACATACCCTGCAAATCGACCTTCTAAAGGTCTACTAGATTCAATCTCCTCGACCTCACTTCCTGATATAATCTATCAGTAGGAAGTGCTGCTACTATTTGACCTCTCAAATCTACTTCGAGAGTAGTAGCAGAGATCTCATGTCGACGTCGGCTAAGAGCATCAGCCACTACGTTCTCTTTGCCTTGAACATATTTTACTTCAAAATCGTACTCACACAAGAACTCCATCCACCGTCTCTACCTAGCATTCAAGTTAGGTTGCGTAAATATGTATTGCAAACTACGGTGATTAGTATGAAGTTTGAAACGATGACCCAATAGGAAATGCCTCCAACGAACTAATGCATGCACTACCGCAACTAGTTCTAGATCATGAGTAGGATAGTTTAATTCGTGATCCTTGAGTTTGCGAGACTCATAAGCAACCACACGCCCATCTTGCATCAAAACTACTCCCAAACCCTCTAAGGATGCATCTGCACATACTACGAAATCCTTAGTAGGATCAAGAACAATGAGTATAGGCGCATTAATCAACTTTTCTTTAAGAGTCTAAAAAGCCAGCTAACATTGCTCTATCCAAACAAACTTCTTCCCTTTCCTTTGAAGAGAAGTAATAGGATGACCTATTCTAGAAAATCCCTCTATAAATCATCTATAGTAACCAGCTAGACCCATAAAACTATGAACTTCACCTACATTAGTAGGCGCGGGCCAATCTACAATAGCTTGAATCTTTGAAGGATCCATAGCAATACCTTTTCCAAATATCACATGTCTAAGGTATTTTATTTCAGTTTGAAAGAAGTCACACTTCTTCAGGTTTGCATACAATTGATTTTCCCTTAAACATTGCAATACCTGTCTCAAGTGTTCTTCATGTTCCTTCATGTTCCTCGAATAAACTAAAATATCATCGAGAAATACCAGGACAAAGCGATCAAGGTATGTATGAAAAAAACCATTCATTAAACTCATGAATACTGATGGTGCGTTCATTAACCCAAATGGTACTACTATGAATTCGTAGTTCCCATAACAAGTTTAAAAAGCAGTTTTATGAATGTCTGCTTCGGCTATACGCAATTGATGATAGCCAGATTTTAAATCAATTTTAGAGAACACATTAGCTCCCTTAATTTGATCAAAAAGATCATCGATTCTAGGCAAAGGATAACGATTCTTAATCGTAACCTTGTTCAATTGACGATAGTCAATACACAGCCTAAGAGATCCGTCCTTCTTCTTTACGAAGATGACAGGTGCTCCCCAAGGAGAAACACTTGGACAAATGAAACCCTTTTCTAATAGTTCCTCTAACTAATTACGAAGTTCCTCTAACTCCTGAGTCGTCATTCTATAAGGAGCTCTAGATATAGGCTTAGCTCCAGGAACTAGGTCAACTCTAAAGTCAATATCCCTCTTCGGTGGCATTCCAGGTATGTCATCAGGAAACACATCTGCGAATTCCCTAAGAATAGGATGATCATCAAGAGATACCTCTCGACTCTCACCCTCTTCCAAATCAGTAACTGTTGTTGCAAACAGTTGACATCCCCGACGAAGACATCTCTTTAATTGCATAGTAGATATCATCCGCAAAGAGATAGGTCTTTGAATACCTACGATTTCCACTTTCGCACCTAAATCATTAATGCAACTAACTGTCTTAAGTTGGTAGTCAATTACAGCATGATAAGATACTAACCAATCCATACCTAAAACTATATCATACGATCCTAAAGGTGTAACATATAAATCTACTAAAGTAGTTAACGTACCAATTTTAAGTTCACAATTATGTACTAAGTTTTCTACTACTACTTTCACCCCAGAGGCGAATTCAACTTGCCACTTACCACCTTGCTTTACCACCAGAAGACCACAATGGTCTATGATGGTCGGTGAAATAAAGGAGTCAGTGGCTCTGGAATCAAAAAGAATGGAAACACTAACACCATGTAACTTACCTGAAGACTCGACCACTGTATTCTGGTGATCGGCTTGGCGGTCATTAACCGCTACATATACTGTATGTGATCGTCTTGCATCACCCACTATAGGCTCTAAAGTTGTAGGACGAGGTCCAAAACCAGGAGAACCTCTCATCGGACACTGCCTAGCTATGTGTCCCTGCTGCCCACAAAAGTAACACCCTGTGCCTGTGCCTCTACCAAATCCTTTGCCACCCGAAGGTGCATTGGATTGCTGGAAACTACCCCTACTAACAATAGATTGAGTGCTCTGTGCAGGCTAATCTTGCTTATTGCGCTTGTTGCACCACTAGTTACGACCCTTTCTTGTTTGAGGACTATTCTGTTGTTGTGGTAGAGGGTTATTGTTCTTTTGGGGTGTTCATTGTTGTTGTTGCTGCCCACCCTTTGTGGGTGTCTGTTGGTTCCTAGAGGAACCACCTATCTATGCCTGTCCACCCCATGGACTAAAACCTGCTGCAGGAGCACTCCCAATCTGCACTCCTGTGTGCCCACCTAATGCCATAATAAGGTTCTCCTCTACTATGTGAGCCTTCTCCACTGCGACTTCCATAGTCTTTGGCTCAAAGACTCGGACACCACCACTAATGCAGGCATTTAAACCCCTGATAAAGTGTTGTACTAGCATAGGCTTATCATCACCAATACCAGCATATTGCTTGAGTTCATATAACCTACATTCATATTGCTCTACAGAAAGAGCCAACTAATGTAGATCATGGAACTCGTCAGCCCTACGCTGCCTCCAATGTTCTGACAAAAACCGTGCTCTAAACCTCTCGAGAAACATCTCCCAAGACACTGATCCAATATCCAAGTGGAGCTTTTGCTCCTCTAGGCGCCACCAAGTAGAGGCGAATCCTCTCAAGTGCATAATAGCGCATCTGGAACGGGTATTACTACCGTATGGGTGCATGGCGAAGCATCTACCCAAATCTAGTAGCCAGATCTCTGCCTCTAAGCCACCTCCTGTACCATCATAGGTAGGAGGACGTGCCCTCAATAAATCCCTCAAGTGACCTGCAATAATAGAATCCTGATGTACTGAGTCATCTACTCTCCTAGGTGATCTATCTCTCTCTCTGATAACCTCCTACTCATCTACCTATCTAGGTCTAAGACGAGCTAGGACCTCCTCTAGTAATGGACGTATTTGTGAACCCTCTACTCCGGACTATGCGGGATTATGTCCCTCATTTCTCTGACCCAACTATTCTGCATGATCACTGTGATGAGGGCTCAGAGGGGGAGTAACCTGAGGGATTGGCCCTCAGCCTCCACCTCGACCTCTACCATGACCTCTTCCTCCTCGCCTAGGCATATTCCTACACATAACAATAATGAGTCTTAGATACTATTCAACCAAGGCTAACAGTTGTGACACTACGTACTAGATCAACCTAATGGGTTCGTGATTACCCAGAGCGTCCAGTGTTTGTAACCTTTGCTCTGATACCAATCTGTAATATCCCGTCTTAATAACCTAAGAATGTTGCATTTGTGTATAATGGTGTAATAATTTTATTTTTTTTAAGTTTAATTATTAAGTTAATTAGTTGCATACATTCATTAAGCTATGCGACGGTACACTACTTTGAGTTTCCATAAGTGACTTAAGTATTTCGCATTGCACATATTAATTTATAATATAAACATTAAAGATAAACATTGCATTTCATTTAAAACTCCATTCAAGATATCATAAAGTATAAACTTGATTTTCCATACATTGCATTTGATAAATATAAAATACTCATCCATCATGGTGAGGTAGTTCAATAATAATTTCAATTTCAATTACAAGTGTTCACCTCACAAAATTTGAGGGATGTTCTTACAATACAAATTTTACAATATACAGTGAGGAACTACACATAAGTTTCCAAGTGTGAGCTCTCCATCCATGAAGCTCTCCATGCCATGATCAAAACTAGGGACCCAATGGAGTAAGGTGCACATTCCACCCAACCATGTGGTACTCGTAGGTCCACCCCCCGTGCTAGCAGATAGTAATAAGGTTACCTAGACTTAATCTACTAACCCTAGACACTAGTACATAACAAACTAATGGTTACATTGCTTCCAGATTTTGATAATTGATTATATCACTAACACAAGGTTAACTGTTACTTTAGGTGGAGTGTCATCACAATGTTGCAAAGGTTACCCTGGTGTTTCTTCCTAGGTTCCGGTCCACAATCCTTGGGTTACCCTGGTAACCTCTTACGAAACCCGGCCCCTATTGCATACTATTGTGGAATCGACTGTCTCTTGAAGAAACAAGACATTGATTTTCTATTCCAGGTCTTCTCATCTTATACTCAAGTCTATAGTAGCTCAAGAGTCAATAAGTGAGGCATAAGCATCTTGTTAAAATTTTTAAATTTAACTACTACGTTCTTTAGTTTTCACTGACTTACTAACTCTTTGTAAGTTACCCTGACACCACTTTGTGTGTCAACCCTTACAAAAAGCCACTCCCCTAAACATAACAAAGGAATCTATGTTTTCTGCCTATGATTTACAAAGTGTACAAATAATCAAAATCACTATAAAAGACCAAATGTGAACATCAAATCATTGATCATAAAATAGGTGTCAAACCACCATACAAATCCATGTACGCACACTTAGTTAATACAAGAGCTCTACTTAGATTATCACAATCCCCATTAAACAATTTAGTCTAGAAGACTTGAACTACTACGACATTCCCAATTTGCCCAAAAGAACACAATATAAAGCAAATCAAGAAAAGTAAATATTTATAATTCAGATATACTAAATCCTTTCGAGCAATAATTGAAGTACAAGAGTTTATTCATCTAAGATTTAATTCATCTTCCATGCAATACATAAGTCAGATCTACAATTTGCCCAATTTCATATCCATAGATTATGTTAAAAATTATATAATTCCAGAATAACAATTTTATTCCAAAAACAAATGTCTAAATCATTTAAAATATCTAAATCTTGATATTTAATCAATTAATTCTTTTATACATCTCATTTAAACATAATGATTTTTCTTCTTTTTAAAAAATAATAATAATATATTTTAATTATATATATATATATATACATATAATTATATTAAATATTTATGAATTAGGAATTTCATATTATATATAAATCAGATTTAATAAATGTTATATAAAAATCCACATTATATATATAAAATCCGAATTTAATAAATATACATTAAAATTCACAATTTAAATTTTTGTTTAAGTTTCATTTAATACAGGGTAAGGCTCCCACGACCTTCCCGTGGGAAGGACGTAGCCTTGCCAGGCCTACGCCCAGCAGCCTGGCTACTATGCGCAGCCTTGGTGGGCTGCACCCACCACTGTATTCTTTGGGGAGGGTTTCGGCCCTCCCCTTATGCATTTAATTTTTTTTTTTTAAATATAAAACATTTAAAAACTCTGACGAATTTTCGGTGATTAAAATAAATCACGTTCGGCATGTTATATGGATTCGCTCCACGCGAATTTTGTACAGCAAGGTTTTAAATCAATATTTTTTTTATTGATATATATACATTTATATATGTATATATATATATTATTTTCAATAATAGTAAATCACTGTATCTGTACATTTTTTTAACAAATTTTTTTAACAGGAAATGGAAAGAAATATTTTCATTCTGACCAAATTGAATTCCAAAATAATATATATAAAAAAACAATAACAGAAGTTTTTAACAAAATAAATCTCCAAATTTTTCTCCAAATCAAACAGATAAATTTTATCATGAAACCCTCTATGGTTTTCTAATTTCACCTTAGGTATTCTACTGTTTGAAATTATTTTTTCACATAGATTCTAATATTTAACAGCAATAATTTCTTTCCTTTCTCATCTAAAATTCTTCATAAATCTTTTCTACTTTTTAAATAAAATCTTTACGAAATTCCCGAGAAAACAAAACACAGGAAAATCTAACTAATATTTTCTTCAACATTCTTTTCAAAAGAAATCAAATTATACAAAGAAGAATACCTGTAGCTTGAGATTTGACTATAGAAAATAAATCCTCTATTGCCCATAGCACACAATTCTCCAAAGCTTTTTCAACAAACACACAAGATCTTCCCACCAAGGGATCTTCCACAAAAATACAACCAGATACAGAGAAATAACAATTTCTAAGAAAGAATGAATTTTACACAGCAGAAGATTTTTTTTTTAATTTCCCCGAGAAGAAATCTGATAACCGTACCGTAATTCCCAGATCCCAAATATCCTCTGAGAAATTTTTCAACAAACCCAATAAATGAAACTTACACACATGTCGAGAAGATGCAAAAATATCTCAACCACTTCTCGGATAATTTTTCTTTTCAAATTGCATACACATAATAATTTTATTTAAATTTAAAAATTAAAATTAAAATTTCAATTTACATGCATTTATTTTTATTTTTATTTTAAATTTACAATTCAAATACCATTTCCTCAAATAATATTTAATTTTCAAATAAACTATTTACACACTTAATAATTTAATTTAATTAATTAATTAATTTAATTAAATAAGTTTGATCTTTTAAAATCAAACCATTTAACCAAATAAGCTAATTAATTAATTAAATAATCAAGCAACTAATTTCTTCAACATTAAAAAATTAATTTAAATAACAATAATTTAAAGCACTATAAACTATCATTAAAGATTAACCAAATTTACCTTTCAAACAATTTATCCAAATAGAAGAATAGAAACCAATCCTATGACTCTGAACTAGAACAAATGATGTACTTAGACCAGGATTATAGATTAGACTAGGGTGAACCAAACTACTATCTCCCGATCAACATTTCTGTTGAGTCTTGACACGCTCAGATCTGAATAGCTAGGTGGAGTCGGTGTCATGTACCTGCAATTTCCTGCAACCAAGCAATAACATGCATACAAATATATATAATTAAAGCATTAAACAAACACACCGTGTGGAGAAAATCACGGATATCACAGGGCACTCGCAAGCGAGTGATGTGATTCCGTTCTCCACACCAATACACGTCACAACAAACGGATGAAATAAATAGCTGTTAGTCCATCATAAACATGTTCATAGCAATAATCAACAAAAAATAAACATCTACACTATATCAAATCATGTCTGAAATCAATAATCACCAAACAATGTATCATCATGTCACTAAATAAATCCACTATCGCTCAAAACCAGCAATCAAAGTATCGAAACAAGGTATCATAGACTAACAGTGTGAAAACATAACAGCAAAAAGCATAAGCATAAACAGAGGGGTACTACATCAACCCCCTCTCTACCACTCCCTCTCTCTCAATTCTCTCCCTACCACCCCCTATCCCTCTCTTAGGTCTCTCTCTTTCACTCCCTCTATCTATCTCCCACTCTATCTCCCACTCCCTTTCTCTCCCTCAAAATCTCTCTCTCCATCTCTCCCTCCCTCACTTCCACCCTATCCCCCTATCTATCTCTTTATCTCTACCTCTCTCTCCCTTTCTCTTCCCGTATATCTATATATCTCTCTCTTTCTCTTCACATATATATCTCTTTCTCTCTCTCCCTCTCTATTTGTCTTATCTCTAATTCTATTTTTTTTATATCTGCCTCTCCCTCCCCCCCTCTCTCTATATCTCCTTACACTTCTATCTCTATCACTATACCTCACCATCTCTATCTCTCTCTATCTTTTCCTCGCTCTTCCTCTATATCTCTCTATCTCTTCATCTCTATTTCTCCATCTTTATCTTCTTATTTATCTATTTTTATCTCTCCCCCTATCTTTCTATCTAGTTATCTCTTTCTTCCTTAATCTTTTCCTCTACCTCTTTCTTCCTTTCTCCCCCTTTTACTCTAGAGATGTCTCTCTCCCTCTCCCTCTCCCTCTTCCTAGACCTCTATATCTATATCTCTTTGCCTCTCTATCTTTATTTCTCCATATTTCTTCTTCCATATCTCCCTCTATCTTTATTTTTTTATCTCACCATCTCTCTCTACCCCTATATATCCCCCTCTCTCATTTTCTCTATATATTACTTTGTATCTTTATCTTTATCTTTCTATATCTCCCTCTCCCCCTCTCTCTCCCTCTCTATATATTTATCTCTTCCATCACCATCTATTGCTCTCCCCTCTCTCCCTTTATCTCTCACTCTCCTCTCAATATCCCTCTACTTCTCCATCTCCATTTTCATCTCCATTTCTATCTCTATCTTCATCTCTATCTCTATCTCCTTAATGGTCTTTCTCTTGCTCTCCCCCCTTCTATATCTCCCTCTTTCTATCCATATCTCTCCCTCTCTCTCCCTATTATAATAATAACATGAGCCTATTGGTAACAAAGTATGATTGTATTCCCAATTCAAAAGTTTTATATATATCATCTTTGGATCCCTATTGATTTGAAGCTATCAAGTTTCTCCATTGAGACTTTTACTACATTAATATATTTTTTTTAAATAGCCTACTAATTGACCTCATCTACTACATATATGTGTGATATAAATAGACCAATATTTTTGTTGGTTGACCTTCCACACCTCTTTCATACCCATTGCACACCAAGGTGTGATTGCTATTATATACAACTATCAAAGTTCAACTATGGAAGCATGTTTCATTAAGGAAGGAATGCATACTAATAGAACCAAAAATAAAAATCTAAGGTGAGAAAGCCTCCAAAGTAAGGTGAAAGCTCCAATTTTACTATTTGTGATGATAGTTCATTACATTGTTATAATAAGGTACATAAAATATTAGAATGTAATTAAATGACATAATATTAAAACTTATTGAAAAATTGTGGACTAGCTTCCAATGATAAATAAAAGAGATTCGAAATATGAGAAAATTTATTTCAACGTCTCCATCTTAAAGAGGATGACAAGCAAATGCAAGTCATTCAACATAATCTTTTTATTTCACACACTATTTAGAGGAAAGGGTACTATGTTTTTAATAATTCAATACATTCAACATAATCTCTTTATTTCATACACTATTTAGATGAAAGGGTAATATATTTTTAATAATTCAATATGGTGTGGTACAGTAATAAGTTTTTTGTTTTGATATTTTTATTCATTATTTGTAATACTAAATATTTTTAATTGATATATTAATATTCCAAAATAGATATAAAATATTTATTTACATGAATGATATTAAAGAAACAATCAATCATACGATGATACATAAGACAATTGATAATACATGTCTTGATGTACATATTTTGGTCTAACTTTTTTTATTTTATTGGAAAACTCATTGAAGACATAACTAATGTGGCTATACTATTGATGATTAGAGGCTCAAACAAGAACTTTAAGCTCCTAACTCATATACATTTGTATGGTAAGTTTTTAATAAAAAATTATGTACTACTCAAGAAATTGAGAAATGTGAAGTTAGGATGCATGACTATTAGGTATAAATATAGCATTATTTTTTCTTTCTACTATAAATATTATTGATATGCTTTTTGTGGAATGGTGAAGTTGTTTTATCTATTTAATTTTATTGTATAAGTAATAACCATCACTAACAAGTGTTGAAGTCTTGGATAACATGTTAGGTATGCTTAGCCTAGAGACCTTTACTTCAATTCTTGTGATTGGTGAACAAATTTTATTTGGAATTATGTTTTTTATTATATGAGATATTTATGGAAATATTATTATTGATGCTTTTACATATGCTCTAAATAATAAAACCTCATATACAATATCAAGATGATAATTTCTATAAATATAAGAATCAAGTATAAAATAACCTCAAGATTAAAAGGTTAATTCTCTGTTTATTCTAGTGGCTAACATAATCTCCTAAGGTAATGGGATTATAAGACAAAAATAATAAATAATAAAAAGTAATACACTTTCAATAAAAGATATTTTCACCTTTTTTATATATGGAAGCACATTTTATAATAGTCAATAGACATATAGACATAGTTGTAGTAATAAAAGGATAAGAAAATGATATTTTCACTTTTGCATGCTTATAAAATATTAGCAAGATTCATCATTCATGGCATAGTGAATGGTTAATTCATGTCATTATTTTTCTTTCCACCAAGGTTCAAACCTCCATTAGGCCATTGTGATTACAGGTATTGTGTTGTCATCGATCTAGTGTGCTCACAAGCTTGAGCCTTAACATTAAATTTGTGGGTGTTCATGTCCTTGTATTCATGCTCCAAATCCTCACTAGGTTAGTGTGCTTGTTGTCTTTTTATCCATATTGGGCCATTGGGCTCAAGGGTTTGGACTGCTCACATTAATGTAGCATGTTCATGTCAAGAATGAGGTCCCTCATTTGTAACCTCATCTAGCTTGGGCCAGGCTAAAAATTTCTTGAGTTATTGAAAAAAAAATATTAACAAGATTCTAGACACATAAAATAAGGATATTATGATCACAAATGAGAAATCCAAAGAAAGAGATCCCAACATATAAATTTTCTAGAAATATGGGCTTACAAAATGATCCTTTCTCCTTTTATGAAAATGGTCCATTACATATATATAGAAGAGAAGGAGAAAATTAGAAAAGATGGGGAAATTGAGTAATTGACAACTCAACTTCATGAGCTCTCGCCTAAAATAAATTAGGCTAGTGGTAAAATTTAGTGGGTATAATTAATTAATCTGCAAACACACTAAGACTATTATCTTGGCTAAAAGCTTACATTATTTACCATTGCATATGTGCAATCTTCCTTAATTTTTTATTATCATACAAAGTTCAATGTAATTGTAGGCTATATATATTTCATTAACACTTTGCCTAAAAAATTTCCTATAAAATTTTGATTTAATTACATGGTGTTTAAAATACACATGTGGTGAAGCCCATTTAAGAATTACTCTAATCCATCTCTCCTAATGGAAACAACTTACCTTTGAAATTTCCCTTAATGCTTGGAAAGGATACATGAATCATTGATCATAAATAACCAATGGTGGCTATGTCTTGAGGATCTTGGGATCATTTCTATATAAGTACCAATCTTGTGAAACACCTTGCATGGGTCACATCTTTATTCTAAGATAAATCTCTAACACCAGATTAATTTATATGAATATGTGGATCCAATCAATATTAACTTATGGTATCCACCATAATGCTTAGTAGCACACCTTTTCATTGAAATAGACCAACACCATGTTACTTGGAGGCTAACTCTCTCTTAAATAATTTGAAGTTTCCTAGTGGCTAGTACATCTAGCTATCCTAAGAAATTTTGAGTTTTTAAAATTTGTGGCTATAATATATAACTATAGTTTTTCACATATTCTTATATAACTAGATAGGTTTTTCACATTTTCTTTCACCCTACCTTGACAAGTCACCAATTTTTTAACCAATAAAACGTTTGCTCCCTCTTGATATATTCTTTATAATTTTGGAAGGAGCATGGATCATTGATCTTGAGGGATCAATGACCCTTCAATCACCTCACCTTCCATCTTGCTTCCAAATGTGAGCACCCTCTTCCTTTCTTTCCATTGGGTTAAATTTTGTAACTAATCAACACCAACCATATGAACTATTTAGGTTCATTTCGTTCTTTACCCAAGTGAATTAGTTGAGTTCATGCATATATTATTATGCTATCTACAAGATCCATGATATGTCACTTTTCTAATTTTAGGTCTTCCTTCATTCATTAATAATGAAGCCTATATAAGATGCTAGCCTATGATTTTACTTCTAATGCCCTTAGAAATGCTCAAGTTGATTGTGGAAAATGTGAATATTTATAGATATTGATAGGTTCTCCTAATGATTTCATTTAGTATATCCTTTACCATCTCACAATTGATGGGAACATGTAATTTTTTGTGCAAGTGGTATCTCCACCTACATTTTGTTTATATCTAATTTGAGTTACACAATCACCGTTATTTACTATTGTTGTCTTATGTATCAATATAGTTAATATGTAATATGTAGGAAGATTTATATTTAATTTTCATCTTGTTTAAATTCTCAATGCTTAAATAATAATTTTCTTGATCTAAATCACATAAACATGCAAATTTTAGTCTAACTCATACAATTGTTTTTCATATTTTTTTATGTATTGTAGTGCATTTTTCACTATAGTTTTGGTGAATCACTATAAATTTTTAGTTCATTAAATAAGATGAACAAAAACAAAAGAAAGAATCCTTAATCCATTGAGCATGGAGTCAAGTAGAAAAAAATATGAAAGACACCAATTTAGTCCAAATTTAAAAACTTCACACCATTTAAACCATACAAAAAAATATAAATTCACAAGAACTCAAATCCCCATATTATTTCCTTTGAAAAAAACTTAATTGAAACTAGGAACCTTAAAAATAAAAGAAAACCTATACTATAGTTTCCCAACTATCCTTCTCTACTAAAAGGATTTATCTATAGAAATATACTAAACTATGGAAGCAATTTACTTGTAATTTTTTTTTGCCATTAAAAACCTATTCAAAAGACCAATTCATAAGAATGGATAACTAGTTGAATATTTTCATCATGTAATGTTTCATGGTATCAACTTTGAAGAGACAATCAAGACCCAATACATTGTAGAAAAAATAATAAAATAATTATACCTTTTAGCCTCCTTAAGCTTTTCTAACTAAAACTTCAACTTTATTTTCCATTCACCATGATTGAGATGCTTGTATGTATTAGGCTAAGGGTTGGAGGACAAAATTAAGAGATTAATCTCTTTCTAATGCTCCTAATTGAGCATAGTATAATATCTTAGTATAATATCTTGAGAAAATAATATATGGAAAACTATTTTTGTTTTAAATATTTTTACTAAACCTTTATAAAAACCCCAAAATTTACCCATTTTCCTTTACACAATAGTATTATAATCCTAATATTATAGGATATATCAACAACATATATAAGTATTTTTATTGAATCTAATAAAATAAAATTTCTTCACTCTTTGCAAATTGACATTATAACCCATATAAAAAAATTAGGTTCATAAAATAGAAGGTAAATTACAAATATTTTATTGATATTGAATAATTTTTTACTTCTTTACAAAAATATTGCAAAACATATATTACAAATTAAAACCAAAAAAGGAGGATAGATTGCATAACTTTCACTTCTATCGAATAAGTTAGAAATACAATGCAATGTTGCTACATTAGCAATAAAAATGGAAATTATAATGCTTAACCCATGACCACAAATAACATACCTTACAAAAATGGGATATGTTGTAATGATAGTGGTAGAAAAATTGCAATAAAAATAACAACCCAAGATGAAAATATTTGAATCCATAACTGAATCCATCATGTCCCCTTTCAAAAAATAGTAAGTTCAAGATTGATATTAACCCATTTTTTTTTCTCGTGGATTAATCAGAGCAACTAGGAAAAATATTCCTATTTAATATTTGATTAAATTGTTTGGGCTTAATTCAAATTTTATAACCAAGTAATTATATTAAATAAACTAATTACCAACACAAGTGGGGAATGGGAATTTGATGCATCTTTTGGTATTATTTTACTAATTTATTATTGGCTTCATATGACAACTTTGATATAATGCATTGATAAAATCATAGATCTATAAAAATTGTCATTATTTATTTTTTTAAACCATCTCTTATAATCTTCTAGAGCAAGGTGTGGGAGTTTGGGTGCCCATTTTTGGCCTATTTTATATAAAAAAATAGAAGTTAGTCATTTTTGGAATTATTGCATTTTTGAATTTTTTTCTCTCACAGATAGGTGTGTGTTTGTGTTTTTTTTAGTGGGAGAAAAACCATTGGGTATTGGATATTTTGGATGAAAATAAATGAGTTTTAGGTGGCTAAAAGATTAAAATAATTTATAATAGAGAAAAATTGCATCAAGGGGTTGTGTTAGAGTTGAAAGTTTCAAGAGATCTCAAGTTTTTGGTAGTTTTCTTACATGTCTCAATTGTAGTTTTGGTCTTTCTAAGAGTATTCAATGGTGTTGCTATGTGTTTTCTAATTTTTAATCTTCTCATATTCCATAGCTCATTTGGTGAAATTCTAAAGAAGTTTATATGTAACGCCCCACCAAATCCTCTACCTCCAGGAGGCAGACTCGACTGCTAAACACTACCCCTATTATAGGTAGGCTATGTACTCTATGCCATATACTCAAAGTTGGGGCATTTGTTTTGCCTCTATTTCCTATCACCCCCTGACTGATACCTATCCCCATGTCTCAACTATAAATTATTTTGTTTCCCTTGTGAATTTTTATTTTGACCACTCTGTACAAGCACCTATTGTGTCCTAGGTGGTCCATCTTCCTAAGCCTAGCCACTAAGTGAACTAAGTCCTATAGCTGAAGCACTAACTATTTGTACTCCAGTATGGCCACCCAACGACATCGTCCAATTCTCCTCCACCAGTCTAGCCTTCTCTACTACTGTCTCCATAGTCTTGGGTTTGAAAACCTGAACACCACCATTGATCTAGGCATTTAAGCCCCTAATGAAGTGCTAAAAAAACATTCCCTCATCATCACCAATGCCAACAAACTGCTTGATCTTGTAAAATCGATACTCATATTGTTCCACCGACATGGCCATCTATCATAGGGCATGAAACTCATCTCCAAGATGCTTCCACCAATGTTTAGAAATGAATTTGGCTCTAAACCTCTCTATGAACATATCCCAAGACATAGAATTAATGTCAATATAGAGCTTTTGCTCCTCCATTCTCCACCAGGTAGATGCAAAGTCTCACAAGTGCATGATCACACATCTTGCCTTAGTGTTGCTACCATAAGGGTGCATAGAAAAACACTGGTTTAGGTCTATCAACCATGTCTCGGCCTCTAATCCACTACTAGAACCATCAAAAGTGGTTGGATGAGCTCTAAATAGGTCTCTCATGTGAGTGGTTATGTCTGCCTCTAACTATGTTGACACCTTTCTCTCACCAATATTAATCTGATGGCTTGCCTCAGCCTAAGGCGAGCAAGAGTCTCCTCTAACAAATGACACAACTAAGCACTATCAATCCTTGGTGGATCTTGATTTTGATCACCGCCTCCCAAATAATTTTGGGAAGCCTGATGTTCCTCACAATTAGAGTCATGGGGAACATGGGGAGGTGAATCCTACTGTAGACATGCAAAATTTGCATCATGCAATTAATTAGCTCCATTCATCAACATTAATTTCATTTCTAAGGCTATTCATTTAATAAATCAAAAATTCAAGTCAAAAGGGGTCAAAACATCCTAATCATCATTAGGCTAATCTAATCCTAATTAAATTAACCTAACCACCCACTTGCACAAATAAATCAATCTATTGATTTATTAAAATCCTTATTTTCTTTCAACATGGCATCTTTGAGGAATATCCTCCACTCAACATTTTCATAATTTTAAATTATGACATGTCCCCCACTCAGAATTTTAAATTATGACATATCCTCCACTCAACATTTTCTGAATTTTAAATTCTGACATATCCTCCATTCAACATTTTCAGAATTTTAAATTATGACATGTCCCTCACTCAGAATTTTAAATTTTGACATATCCTCCACTCAACATTTTTAGAATTTTAAATTATGACATGTCCCCCATTTAGAATTTTAAATTCTGACATATACTCCACTCAACATTTTTAGAATTTTAAAATTATGACATGTCCCCCACTCAGAATTTTAAATTCTGACATATCCTCCACTCAAAATTTTTAGAATTTTAAATTATGACATGTCCCCCACTCATAATTTTAAATTCTGACATATCCCCCACTCAACATTTTCAGAATTTTAAATTCTGACATGTCCCCCACTCATAATTTTAAATTATGAAAGTCTTACATATCCCCCACTCAGAATTTTAAATTCTTTGGCACATTGACCAAAATGTGCTCATCTTCAACCATTCACATGATGACATGTGGCTTCTTCTCATTTTTTGAAGTTTAGTCCCACATTCATCCCTTTTTCCTTTTCTCTAATCAATTTCATCTATAAATGAAGAGATCATCCTTCACTTGATCATCCACAATTTGAGTAAACTTACTATGCTCAAATCATTAGCAAATTCTATCCATCACCATTGAGTTCTTAGCTAGGTTATGCAAATTTTTGGCTTGGAGCTTTTATCAATCTTCATCAAAGTGGATCACTCTTCATCATCAATCAACAAAGCTTGCATAGGAGATGGGAAAGGGCCAATTTCCACATCAAATTGGCACCAACTCCCCCATAAGATCAAGATTTTTCATGTTCTTAATAAGATTTAGTTTGTTTTTCATCTTCTTTCATTGTGTTCTTGTTTTATTCCTATTTTGAGCATAGTTAAATGGATTTTATGGGGAATCTTGGTGTTAACTTGCATTTCAATCTTCTAATATGTTTGTTTGTTGTGTTTTTCAAGTATTAGGATCTTGGTTCACACATTTGGCACTAGAGGGAGGGCTTGAATTACAAATATAACACATTTTTTTAAATTTTCACTTTTTTTTTAGTGCTCTTGCAGGTTATTTTAGCGCTCTTGTAGGTTAGGAAATCAAAAAGGGGAGGAGGAAACAAAAGCAAAGCTTCTTATGACATTATTTCTCTATTTTATCAAGTGTCTTTAGACACTCTTGGAAGCAATTATAATTCCAAGTTTAAGGATTTTATCGCTTCAAGCTTTTAGGACTCAATAGATTTCAATTCGGGCTCTAAAGAGAACATTAGAACTACAACTTACTAGATTTTGTTTCATGGATTAACAAATTGAACAAAATGTCTTTCACTTGTGATTTGGTGCTCTAAAATGAACTCACATTTTGCTTTGGGGATTTGAAAAGAACAAGTGCAACTTTTTTTTTGGTGAGGTTTTACTTAAACTAAAGCCATTGAAAAAGGACATATGCACTTCTCTCATGCTTTATAGCGATCTTGAGAATCAAAAGGCCTTTTTCATGAATTTAGGGTGAGATAAAGCAATCACCTCCACACTTCAATTTGGGTTTAAAATTGAACAAAATCTTGCACGAGTGTGAGTGGGGGCATTGTTGCATATATTCTCTCTCCTTGTTCCCAACAAGGATTGATCGAGTTACAAATAGTGTTCTTCATTTGCTTTTTTTTATCCTATAGGGTCTGCCTTGGGGAAAAAGTACTCACCCAAGGGAATGACTCAATTGGTAACACTCTAAATCCAAGAGTATTTCCAGCCAAGATATAAATGTGGATATTGGAAGAAATGCCAATATCATGTGGTTGACTCCGACAAGATGGATCCGAAAGGGGACTCTTGCCATGTTGGGTCAACTCCTATGAACAGAAAGTCCTTACTAAAACCCATGTGCTGGAATTTTCAAAAATCCTTAATCTATTTATTGGTGCAAGTACGGTTGTTCTAAAGCTACCCCACACTTTTACGGTCTTTTAGTAGAAATGGAAAGCATGCCATGGGAGTTTCATGGGTGTTGATGCTTGGTTACCCTGTATAAGTGAGTGTCGTGGAGGGGAGCCAGTGGGGTCAAGCATCTAACCATTAGCTAAAGATAAGCGTAGCTAGATTTGTCCAAGTGGGAATCCAACAAATATTATCTTACACATCCATAGGATTGTACTTATTCTTGGGTTACAAAATGCATTGCCTGATCGAAAAACATCTAAAAAACAAACACTTAACATCATTCAAATTTCAAACCCTTTTGGAGACAAATACCATTGACTCAATCTATATGTTACTCCTTTCCCTTGGGATTCATGTCCTTAGAGATTTCTAAACATTGGATTATATCTTGATTTGTCTCCTTAAGTAAACAATAGGAAAACCCTTACCCTAAGTTCATCGAATTTCCACATAACATATCTTGCGAGGTTTTGAAGAATTTAGGACATTGGACATCTAGTTTGGAAAACCTAATCAAAGAAGTGTTTGTGGTAAAATCAATTCAATAATCAAGATGAAATCAATTGAACCCCACACATGTGATTGTTTATCTATTGCCTTATGGTCTTTTGAGCAAACATTGATCTTTTGGTTTGAAGGGAAAAGCATGTTCTTCAAAACCTTGGCCTTGTAAACAAAGTCCTTCTTAGGTTCATTTAGGATCAAATCAAACGCTTCATCCATCCCAAACATCTATCAAAATCCATCCCCCAAACAACTTTAGAACTTTGGAAGCATCATACTATACTTGGGTAAATCATCAAAATCTAAATCACCTTGTTTAGTTGGGTGTGTGAGAATGCATCCTTTCTCATACATTTAATTGAATTAGCAATCCTTTGAACAAGTTCATCCTAAGATTGCATCCAACATCTTAGGGTTTACAAGTTCATTATCCAAATCAAACCAAATCAAAATCAAGCCCTGAGTCTAGCATTGATCCAAAGTCCCTAAACGTTCAACACTCATATCATTTACGCATTTTCATCCTTCATCTCGTCATTGGTCCTAGGAACCTTAGAGGTCACTTTTGCAACAAGGTTAAAACACAAGGATAACATGGAATACAAAATTGATCCATACATAATGAGTAATCCAAATCAATTTAACTTTCAAAATGTTACAACACCGATTGATTATCAACACTCACACTTATACAATCCATACATGGGATCATTACCTTCTACAAATGTCAATGGCACAACAAGTGTGAGTATGCCCAAATCAAATATTGGAACACATTTCTCGATGGTAGATCTAAATCCAAACCTACAAGTCTGTCAACCGAACAATCAAAGCATAAGCCTTGAAACAAACAACATCATCCCACCAAATCCCTACAAGCCAAATAATAATGTACCAAGCACAAGTTTTTGAAACATGAATCTGGAAAACTTTGGGAGGGATACATTTTCAAATCATATGAATATTTTGAACATGAACAATGGTCAATTTCAACCTATCATGCCAAATTTGAACATCATCCCAAATCACAACATTGTCCAAAATCAAACACAAGTGCACACTCCAAATCTGCTTAAACAAAAACCAAATCAGCAATATCAAGGGAGTCAAGATTAAATTTTGTGAGACCAAATTGCTATACTTACCAAAATAGTTGAGTCATTGCGCCAAGAGACATCTCCACCACCATTACCCATATCAACATCATTTCTTGGTTTAGGGCTTCCTCCTTTACCTAGCACCAATCACTCCATCCAAATCAATCCTCCTAACACCAATCAAGCCATCACATCAAAGCCTTTGAATATACCATCGACATCGCACCAATAGATGGTATCTAATCAAATGACAACATCAATCTTGACAAATCAAAATATGGTCTCCCAAAGGGCCTATCACCTCCGTCATTACAACCACCCCTATCACTTTGATCATTCCATCCACCCCTATCACACCCATCATATCTCAACCCCTCACTACCATGATCACTCCAAGCGCATCTCAACCACTCATCACTACATCCAACATGATTCCAAATACACCACCACTACCACCAAAACCAACTGCAATAAGTCAATATTGTAACATCGCACTAAAAGCACATCAAGCCTACCAACAAGCGCTTCAACAACATCAGGCGGCTCCACAAGCTTCTCAAGCTATCCAAGCTGCCCAAGCCTCTCAAGCTACCCAACAAAAAAAATCACAAACACAAAAAATGATAACTATTGGGGATAACGATGAACATTCAACCATTGGTGATAGCATTGACAATATCCCCACCACACTAGCTGAAAGTAATGATCAAGATCTATCCATCCAAGAGCACAGTGAAGATGTTTCTATCTTGTCTGAAGATCAAATCAACATAGGTCAAGAATCACTTTTCAATCATGATCAAAATCCACCAACAATACCCAACAATGATCCAATTCAAGAAATGTCAACATCATTTGACCCTATGGTTGAAGACATTGGATATCCCTCCATCACAATTCTTGAAAACAATGATCAAGATATGTCCATCGATGAACACTTTGAAGATGTTTTCATCCCATCAGATGATCAACTCACCATACATCAAGAGCCACTTTTTAGTGATCTCTTTCAAGGAGTGTTAGGATTATTTGATCCTATTGACATAATGCATGATTCATTCACCTATGATCATGTTGAAAATGTCTCTACATTTCCTTATGAGTTAGAGGACATATCTCAAGAATTCATTCCAAAGCATTATCAAAATCTATCACCAAGGTCTAGCAATGGTCCTTTCCAATACATATTGACATCTTTTGACCTCATGGTTACAGATACTTAAGGAACCCCGAACTTGACACTTGAAGATATTGAGCCAATTCCCATGCCTAATGAGGACATCCAAGAATCTTTTATAAGCAATCTATTCTTTGAAACTAACCCATGTCAAGAACTTGATCCAACGCATGGCGAAAGCAACTCTAAAATCATTCAAGATCAAGAATTTGTATCTCCAAGATACTACAATGATCTAATGGAAACTCTCCTATCTATGCAAGATGCACATACTCCTCCATCTACCCATAAGATGATTGCTATGGATGGACACATAGATGATCTTTGTTTAGAACATGACTCCTTTACTCCATACATTGTTACACAAAAAGAGCAGGTTATTGATTCCTATAATCAAACTGAGTTGTCAAAATCAGGATCAAATATGTCCCAAACTCATATTGAGGACATCATGAATAAAGATATCCAACATTACCCACTCAAGGAAACAAGTCAGATAGAACATCTAGAGTTAGCAGAGCAGCAAATTGAAATAACATCATCTATAGTGGTCATTTGTTAGAGCATGTTTACTGAACAAAACATCTCAAAACAAGTAGAATCAAGGAACGAAGGTGTCATTATTGCCATATTGGGGGAAACTTTGTCTCAAGAAAACAACAACATAGGGAGCACGAAGAATCCTTATGATGAAATTGATGTCAATACTACAACCAGCCACATCATGAATCTTCATTCACCCATCACCCCATCCATAAATTGGGACCAACTTCGAAGGAAAGATTTGAATCAAAGTATGAAGAACATTATCAAAGAAAAAGAAGCTGGAAAGCATGATGGACAAATCAAATACACATGGATACCAAAGAATACAAAGAAAGATCATCCCTATCAAACTCCATTAGTCAAAGAAACTATGGGGAAAAATGAAAAAGGGAAAAACATCTATCAAAGATGTCCACAAAAGAGAAATTAGGCTTTTCAAGTGATGTACAAAGTATATCAAGTTGTTGGTCCTAATTCCATGCACACTTTCATATCCACTCATCATTATTCATCTTTCCAAGTTTGGAGAGTCAAAGGTTTCAAACTATCAACCAATCCATCTCTTATCCCTAAACACACTCCATCCACGTCTCCATGCATGATATCCAATTCTCACATTGACCATGTATTGGCAGCAACCCTTCATCATAAGGATTCTGAAGGCACTCTATCGCGATGTGCACACAGAGACAAAGTTAACCCCGATATCAATAAAGCAGATCAAGAATCCCAAAAGTTGTATACAAGTGCACGTATCTTAGCAAAGCAACTTCTTCAGGTAGGATATTGATGGCACATTATGACAGAAGAATCTGTGTCAACACCACTAGGTGGTTCAACATAAAATCTTTCAGAAAAAAACCAAAAAAAAATAAAAAAATATGAAAATCCAAAAAAAATCAGAAAAAGGTTTAACAACAGTAAAGATAAAAAATCATCCTCTAGTGAAAACTGCATGGGCGGTGCTTTGGGCAAGACCATGACAAAAAAATGGCAAACAGGTGTCATGTGTGGAATCAAGCATCTACTTGTGCCACTTCAGGTGAAAGCATATCATCCCATCCATAATAAAGCCAACATTTCATCCGTTGTATCAATAATAAATCCATCCATCCATAAACCATTTATCCAATCCATTTTCATCCATCTGCATACATAGTCCAAGTTATCTTGATCTCGACAAACTTTGGTGCATACTTTACACTTGCTTATTATAAACATCTTGACATGGGTCGTTCTCATTGATCCTATCCTATGCAACATTATCTAAGCCATGAAACATTATCCAAATGAGCATTCTTTATTTGAACACCTTATCTTATTGCAAGATAATCCTTGGCATCCTTAACATGCTTTCCATGTCCATCAATCCATAAACTTATCTGAGCATCCACACATCACATTCCATACATTGCTAGACACTGGGGGTAGATATGTACATCTTGCTTCAAGAATAAATCTTGGTCTATGTCCTCCAACTTATGTGGTGATCCACACATTGGCAAACGTGAAACCAAATTGGTCAAACCATTTGTGAGAAAAATTCCAAATCACTAGCCCCCGACATATTTTGATGAACAAACATTCCTTATCAAGCTTCATCTTTCATCTTTCATCAATCCAAATAATCAATATTAGTCACATCTAACACACCCTTCAAACATCACATCAAATCATTTGAACAACTTTTGTTCCAAATCAAGCTTCATCAATCATGATCAATCAAATCGAATCAAAAACTCATCATCTTAGGATATCCTTGTGTTGCTTAACACCATCCTTGCATTGTTGTGTATCCTCAACAATGTTATCATCATCAATCCAATTGACATCTCAATCCTTGTGTTGCTTAACACTATCCTTGCATTGTTGTGCATCCTCAACAATGTTATCATTATCAATCTTGATCAATCAAATCCTTGCATTGTTGTGTATCCTCAACAAATTTATCATCATCATCAATCCATCTATTTGATCATTCAACCTTAGCTTAGTCTTCAACAAAATCCTAAACAGAGCACTGATATCATCACACATATCCATATCCAAATCATCAAAATCATGCGAAAATTCAAAAACATCAAAAAATCAAAAAATCCAAAAACATTCAAAAAACATGTCAAAATCTAAAAACATTCATAAAATCTCATAAAACCCAAAAACATTAAAAAAAATCAAAAATCAAAACACTTGTAAAATCTAAAAAACACCAAAAACAGCCTCAAAACATTTCAAAATATTGAAAAAACATCCAAATATTTGAAAAAATTCATCCATCCCCATCTCACTTGCACCCACAATAATCAATAATCCATAACAAACTGATCATCACCTTCATCCTTTGGCAATGCAAATAGAAATAATCACAACAATCAACAAAAGCAAGCTTCAATCATAAAATCAAAAGCAAACAACAAATCTTTAAAACAAAATCAAAGTCTTGATCATTCACAAAGATGTCAATCAACTTTATATCAGAAGCCTACCAATCAACTTATCAAACCACCATCATCCTATACAATGCATGTCCTAGGATATATCATTCCGACAATGGGCATCATTTTGGATATCACCTTGGATTCTTATCCTATCAAAACACATCCCTTTGGTTGAGGGTATGAAGAACATTGGCTTGTTTGTGTACTTGATCTTTTCTTTTGGTTTATCTTATTGTGCTCATTCCAAGGACCTCTCAACGATGTCCCCAACAAAGTGATTTAGAGAGAAAGGAATGGGGCATCAATCATTATCCTTTTGTCTGTTATTTTTGTTGGACGTTCTTGTAATATAACTTGGAGAATACTTGCTTTGTTAGGTATGTCCTAGCAAGGTTTTCGTATGTCAAGTGTGAACATGAATACTCCTATTTGTTTGTTGATTCAAAATCCATCACACTAGGTACAACACCATCCTGATTCTTTATACCTTGATGCATCGTATCCAAGTGTGTTATCAAACATAAGGTAATTGGCCCTTTGAAAATCCCAACTCCTTGGCAAGAAATCATCAGCATCATCATCTCATGTCTTGTTGGAATCTCTTGTTTTATTCTATCTCTTGCTTTTTGCACTAACATGGTACCATGATAGTTAATCATAAATCAACACTAATACATCCATCCTGCATCCACAAACCATCTGCATATCATATCATATCATATAAAGAACATTGATCATCTCGCATGCATTCATCTCCATCATTGCATAATATAGATTGGTCATTCTAAACATCTCATAATCCATACCTCTATCACCATACACAATCATAAAAGCATCATCATATCATATCATGTGCATCCATATCATCCATTCATCATCATATCATCCATTACATATAAACATCATAATCATCTCATCATTAATAATGACACTGTCATGGTGCAAATCAGGATCAAGTGGGTGTAATATATCAAAATAGGCAAAAGGCTACCCATGGCTGATGATTGTCTACATCATCCAATCTATCTACATCAAATATTCAAGTTGAACTAACCTTGAACTTCTTTATCGAGAGATCGACCCTCAAATCAAACCTCTTCGCTCGATCTCTTGAGGGGGCAGTATAGCAACATAATTCTTTATTCGTTGGGGCAACAGTGGGGCATCCAAAAAATCAAAGAATTTTTTTAACTTTGATCTCAACAATATTATTCTTTCAAATAATGCAACAAGTGCAGGCATCCGAAAAATCAAAGAAATTTTGACTTTTGATTAGGGAAAGGTTATTCTTTGAACCAATGCAACAAGTGCATCGCTTCAAAGAGGGGAAAAATGTAGACATGCAAAATTTGCATCATGCAATTAATTAGGTCTGTTCATCAACATTAATTTCATTTCTAAGGTTATTCATTTAATAAATCAAAAATTCAAGTCAAAAGGGGTCAAAACATCCTAATCATCATTAGGCTAATCTAATCCTAATTAAATTAACCAAAACACCCACTTGCACAAATAAATCAAATTATTGATTTATTAAAATCCTTATTTTCTTTCAACATGGCATCTTTGAGGAATATCCTCCACTCAAAATTTTCTGAATTTTAAATTATGACATGTCCCCCACTTAGAATTTTAAATTCTGACATATCCTCCACTCAACATTTTAAGAATTTTAAATTGACATGTCCCTCGCTCAAAATTTTAAATTCTGACATATCCTCCACTCAACATTTTCAGAATTTTAAATTATGACATGTCCCCCACTTAGAATTTTAAATTCTGACATATCCTCCACTCAACATTTTCATAATTTTAAAATTATGGCATGTTCCCCACTCAGAATTTTAAATTTTGACATATCCTCTACTCAACATTTTCAGAATTTTAAATTATGACATATCCCCCACTCAGAATTTTAAATTCTGACATATCCCCCACTCAACATTTTCAGAATTTTAAATTCTGACATGTCCCCCACTCAGAATTTTAAATTCTGAAAGTCTTACATGTCCCCCACTTAGAATTTTAAATTCTTTGGCACATTGACCAAAATGTACTCATCCTCAACCATTCACATGATGACATGTGGCTTCTTCTCATTTGTTGAAGTTTAGTCCCACATTCATCCCTTTTGCCTCTTCTCTAATCAATCTCATCTATAAATGAAGAGATCATCCTTCATTTGATCATCCACAATTTGAGTAAACTTACTATGCTCAAATCATTAGAAAATTCTATCCATCACCATTGAGTTCTTAGCTAGGTTATGCAAATTTTTGGCTTGGAGCTTTTATCAATCTTCATCAAAGTGGATCGCTCTTCATCATCAATCAACAAAGCTTGCATGTGAGTTGGGAAAGGGCCAATTTCCACATCAAATTGGCACCAACTCCCCCATAAGATCAAGATTTTGCATGTTCTTAATAGGATTTAGTTTGTTTTTCATCTTCTTTCATTGTGTTCTTGTTTTATTCCTATTTTGAGCATAGTTAAATGGATTTTATGGGGAATCTTGGTCTTAACTTGCATTTCAATCTTCTAATATGCTTGTTTGTTGTGTTTTGTAGGTATTAGGATCTTGGTTCACACACCTACTAACTACCTTCGTGACCGCCTCTACAACCATGACCGTGACCTCTACCGCGACCTCACCTAGGTGGCATGATCCTACACAAACACAAGGTATAAGACAAGATACAAAAACTTAAATTCCATGCAACTAACAACTTAATGGGTTCAACATTATCCCAGAGCACCTAGTGTTTAAACTTGGGCTCTGATACCATGTGTAACGCCCCTCCATGTAACCCTAGAGAATGACACAAACACAACATAAGCATAACTATTTTTTTTAAGTGTAATTAATAACAAGTAAATTGAACTACACTTAATGCATACATCCTCTAAGGTATGAAACAATTCTTACATTTGAATCCCATAACTTACAAAAGTAAACTAACCATAGCATATAAAATTAAACTCATGATATAAAGAAAATAGATCCAAAAGCATTAAACTCATCACATAAGACACAAAGTAAATTAATGAATCATTCATAGATTGCATTCATTCCATAAAGTAGTTACAAGTCTCATTTCCAAAATGAGGAAGATCATACAATAATTTTACAATTACATTGATACAAGAATCCTCCTTGAATACAAATGAGTAGTACATATACAAAGTATCCAACTGATACAAAAGAACATAATAAATAGTACAAATCCACTGGTACATGCAAGCTCTCCAATCTAGAATATCCCATCATCATGAACATGAAATGGGAACCCAACAGTGTAAGGTGCACATTCCACCCAACCAAGTGGTACCCAAAGGCCCACCCACCATGCTAGGAGATAGTAAAAGTTTTTCCTAGGAAAAACCAACAACCTCTAGACATAGGCACCATACAATACTATACCATACAAGAAAAATACATACCTAAAGGTTACATTGCTTCCAACGTAATACATATTGTTGTCATAGGAGTGTCATCACAAAGTTGCATGGGTTACCTTGGTAGATCTTCTTAGGCCCCAACCCCCATCTTGGGTTACCCTAGTAGCCTCTCACAATCCCAAGCCCCACATACAAATTGATGTAGAATCAAATATCTTTCAAAGAGACAAGATAATGATCTTGCCATTCCAAGTCTTCTCGTCTCATCCTAAGTCTAAACAATCCCTTGAGCACATGAGCGAGGCATAATTAACAAGTCATATGATTTAAGTACCCTTTCCCCTTGGTATGTGTAGGATCATCATAGAAAAAAAAGACCCTTAAGTGGTAAAAAATTAAAAAAAATCAGAGTTAGGCAACTTGACATAAAAATTTGAGTAAGTTATCTATATTATTTCAAAAATATGTAAGAATAAAATCAGTAGCAAATGAATGTAGTTTCTAAACTAATAGGTTTATTTTAAAAATAAAAAATTCTATTTGGTGAATTTTTGAAATTTCAATAAAGTAGTATTTAAATTTCAAGGAAAAATTAAGTAGGTGCTTGTTTGACCACCCTAACCACAATAAAATGATAATATGTTTTTATAATATTTTAGATATAAGTAGAGGACTCATGTCTTGATGTGATGCATATTTTTTGTAATTTTTTTCCAAGTAAATAATTAATTATGATTTTTTTTTACAACTTTTAAAAAATATAAAAACTTGTATGTCTGACCACCTTAACTTGGTCAAAACTTCATGAAATTCATTTTTTTAAAAATCCTATAGTATGTGAAGCATAGAATGTGACGCATGTTTCAGATTTAAAAAATATAATATATTTTGAAAGCTATAGATGTTTTTCAATCAGCCTATCAATCAAGACTTTAGTCGTAATTCAAATAGAAAATGAATAATAATTATTTATTAATTTAAAAGTAGACCATAATTTATATTGGTGGAAAGTTGAGAATCTCCTCTAAAAACCCTTTTCATTTCATCAATTTTGTGTAAAAAAAAGTCGCTAGCCACATACCCTACACATACCCCCTAATACAATTATTTAATTTCCATTGAATTAACTAACTCTCACATGACTTACCCTGGCACCACTTTGTGCATCGACCCCCATTAAGATCCACTCCCCTACTAACAATACATGGATCTAATCCAAAACCCAAGGGTAAACAAGGTGCAAACAATACATATTAAATCCCAATCAAAAATATAAGAGGCAACACATGGCATTCGTAGTAACCGGGTGTTTAAACAAAATAACAATCAAGTGCACTTCCCAAGGGAAATCATAGGGCTGAACCATAAATCACAAAAAACCCCTCATAAAATAACATCATTTGGAAGACTTACAAAATCACAACTAACATATTTCCCAATGTACATAAACAAAAGACATCACAAATCAATAAGCAATTCAAGCAGGAAATAAAGCCACCATTAGGATTTCCTAAATCCAATTTCCATTTCAAGAACATTTAATAATACATTGCCCAAATAAACTAGTTTATTACAACTTTATTTACGTACAATAAAGAAATTAAATCCATTTGTTTATTTCAATTTTCCCAATTACATCTAAATAAATATCAATTTCCTCTTTTAAAAACATTTCACTTTGAGAACATTCAATTTGAGTATTTACATGCATTTATATCTCAAAATATCCATTTAAATATATATATATATATATATATATATATGTATTTAAATATATATAACTATATATATTTATATATAATCATACATATAAAAATAATATTATTTAATCAATAAGAAAAATAAATTACAATTTTCAAATATAATTATTATATATATATATATATATTTATAAATTTAATTCCATAATAAAACAAAAATCAAAATCGAATATAATAAAGAGTGGCAGATGAAGATTTGTTCACTGCCATTAATATATAGGCAACGTCATTCTGTACATTGTTGGCTCCCTTTAGAGGGGTACATGCTGTAGGGAGTAGTGTTGGCGATGCCCCCACCGTCTACCTCCCTATGGGAGGCTACGTATTTTTTATTCCAACATTCATAAGATGACATTTCACACACATTATGGTCACTATGAGTTTACAGTGGTACCATATGAGTTGATAAATGTGCCATCTATGTTCATGAGCTTGATAAATAGAGTCTTTCGTACTTATCTAGATAGATTTGTATTAGTATTCCTTGATGATTTATTGATCTATTCCAAGATAGTAGAGGATCATGTAGATCATCTAAGGTAGGTTTTGCAGTATTTGAGAGATAATCAGTTGTACACTAACCTATCCAAATGCGAGTTCTTTAAGATTGAGATTAAGTACCTTAGGCATGTGATATCCGAAGAGGGTATTTCAATAGATCCTACGAAGATCCAAGCAATCAATGATTGGCTTGTGCCCACTAATGTGGAAGAGATACATAGTTTCATGGGATTAGCAGGTTATTATAGACACTTTTTTCAGGGTTTCTCTAGGATAGGACATCCTATCACTTCTCTTCTGAGAAAATGGAAGAGATTCATTTGGTCAAAGTAGGGTGAGGCAACATTTCAGACTCTAAATGAGAAGTTGACCAGTGCACTGATTCTTGCAATACCTGATCCTACTAGTGATTTTGTTGTCTATACAGATGCATCTTTGGAGGGATTAGGAGTAGTTTTGATGTAGAATTTTCGTGTTAATGCATATAAGTGGAAAAAACTCAAGGATCATGAGTTGAATTACCCCACACACAATCTTGAGTTGGCAGTGGTAGTTCACACTTTGATGAGATGAAGGAATTTCCTATTAGGGCACAAATTTGAGTTGCATAGTGACCATCAAAGCTTACAGTACATCTTCACACAACCTAATCTAAATTCCAGGTAGAGGCGATGGATGGAATTCCTTTGTGAGTATGACTTCAAGGTGAAGTTCATCCAAGGGTAGGAGAATGTAGTTGTCGACACTCTCAGTAGACAAAGACATGAGTTGTCAAAGTTGACTCTTGGTGTGAATTTGAGGAGTCAGATTATTTCTACACTTCCTACAAATAGTTGGTATCAGGAGGTGAGATTAGAGATAGAGACAGGCAGGACTCTTGAAGGAAAATTCTCAAGTTATTCTCTAGAGTCAGATGGTTTGTTGAGAGACATGGGACACATTTATGTTCCATCTTTTGACAAAGGCACATTGGCCACCCTATTCAACTCATCTAGGAGTGAAGAAGATGCATGTCAATTTGTGACAACTATACTTTTGGACAGGTATGAAGTGAGATATAGCTGACTTTGTGTTGAGGTGTTTGGAGTGTCAGTGAGTGAAGGCTAAAAACCAACATATTGGTAGGACTTCTGCAGCCACATTTGGTGCAAGAATGGAAATGGGATATAGTCTCATTGGATTTCATAGTTGGGTTACCTAATTCTTCACGATGACACGATGTCATTATGGTGATGGTGGATAGGTTGATGAAGGTAGCACACTTATTGCCTATTTGTTCAATATATAATGCTTTTTCCATTGCTAGAGTGTTCGTGGGAGATACAGTTAGGTTGAACGATATTCCTCATTGAATAATTTTTGAAAAGGATCCTATGTTTACCTGAGATCTTTGGACGTCATTGCAACATGCCATGGGGATGCAGTTGAACTTTAGTTTAGCGCATCACCTTGAGATAGATGGATAGACTAACAGGGTCAACCAGATCTTTGAGGATATGTTATGCATGTATGTGATGGACCAACAAACACGATGGGACGACTATCTCCATTTAGTGGAATTTTATTATAATAACAATTATTAGAGTTTGATTAGTATGACTCCTTTCCAGGCATTGCATGGATGACTGTGCTAGAATCCTTTGAGGTGGGATTGGTTAGAGGATAGAGTTCTACTAGGTTGAGAGATGCTCCAAGATATGGAGCAACAAGTGATCTATATCAAGGAACATTTGGTTGTTGCACAAGATAGGAAAAAAAGTATGCAGATGCACATCAGGTGGATCACCAATTTGCAGTAGGTGACCAAATATTTTTGTGAGTGCATCCATGAAAGAGTCCAATCCAATATGGAAAGGGCTCTAAGCTCGCACCTCGCTTTGTCATGCCATTCAAAATTATTGAGAAGATTGGGCTAGTAGCATACTATCTTGCTTTACCACCCAGTCTCTCACACATACACGATGTATTTCATGTTTTAGTACTCAGGTCTTATCACCCTAATATATCTCACATCCTTGATTGGAACACCTTATAGGTAGAGGATGAGCAGCTGGATTTGGAGCCCGTGGTCATCACACAACACTGGAGACACACCCTCAAGGGTCTAGATATTGAGCAGGTTAGGGTCCAATGGGATCCTAGAGATGATACTTCAACTACCTAGGAGGATGGGACTAGGATGAGGGAGATCTATCCCTATTTGTTTGCAGGCTTCTAAGAGTAATCCTAATCCTAGGGGGGAGGATGTAGCACCCCTCCAATTTTCTTATATTATTAGATAGTGCTTTTACTTTGATAGACCATGATACTATATTGTTATTTGATTGCTAACATTGGAGCGATGATGGTTTTTATATTGTGTGGTGACGGTACACTTTATGGATGATTATTGATTAGGTCATGCTTTCTAGTTAGCAAAGTTGATTATTTGAGTTAATATTTATATATTCTCATCTATAGTTAATTGATGCTTTAGTTTTATCATTTTTGATGTGACACTATATTGGTGAAGGGAACAGGATTGCATCACTCGCTTGCGAGTGCCCTACGATTCTGCGATTTTCTCTTCATAGTGTGATTGTTTATAATCTATATACATACAATGACATATGTTTTATTGTAGGATTGCAGGTATAGGACATTGACTCCACCTAGATTCACAGGTTTGAGCGTGTCCATTTCCGAACGGTATAGTTGATGGGGAGATAGTAACTAGATTTCCTTTTCAAGCCACAACCCTAGTCACAGTGTGTCATCGATCTTTGTTTGGTTTTGTTGAGTTGTCATATTGTCTATGTTTTCCTTGTCGTTTATTTATTTTGCAAGGTATGTTTTGTGGAAAATTAATGTTAATTAATGCTTATAATGGTTTTTAGTGATTATTTAACTAATTTTGATTAATGTTGTTATAAGTTTTATATTTGATTTAATTAATTTAATTTAATTTATTTTGTAAAGTGATTTAATCTTTGTGATTAAATTTATTTTATAAAGTGATTAAATTTAACTAGAAATTAATATTTGAATTATGAATTATTAAATGCATAAATATCTTGTAATTATCTTAGAGGAAATATCTATGATTTGGTTGAACAGATATTTTATTTGTGACATGTCTTAGCAAAATAAAACATTGTTGTTGGGAATTAATTCTCAGAGAGAATAATTGCATTAACTAAAAGAGGAAAGAGGCTACTTCACGACAATGAGAAAAGATATTTTTGGGAAGAGGTTGTTGAAAATTGGTGGTTAAAAAATTGGGGAAGAAGTTCTCGGGAAATTTGGGCTCTAGTGTTTTTTTTCTTCCTTCTAGAAAAGTGGATAATTTGGAAGAAGCTTTGGTAAATTGGAATATGAAGGTGGAGCTCTAGTTCAAACATCATTTCCTCAAGCATCCGGAAATAGGTTCTTTAAATTATTTTTATTTATATGCAAATTGGAAAGATTACATGTACAAGAAGAATATATTATTTGTGTGGAAGCTTTAATAAATTTTGTAAATTTGAAAGATTGTCATGCTTGGAAAATTGTTGTGAAACATTAGAGCTTTTGTAGAAATTGTTTTAAGCTTTGATTTTTTTGGAATTGTTTTTAAAACAATAGAAATCCCAGAGGGAGAATAATAAAAGATTTGGAAAATATCTATAGGAATGGATTTAAAATATTCCTGTTAAATTTTGTAGAATACCTCTCATTGTATTGGAAAATATCTTCATGTAGAAGATTATTATTTTTCTTCTTGTTAGATCTATTTGGTTGGGAAATTAGAAACCTCTGGTTAATTTGCAAATCTTTTCCTATAGAAAAAGTTTTGTGAATAACTTCTTGTAGGAAAAAATGTGAAAATTTTCCCTTCTGGAGAAATTATATTTAATAAATATTTCATATATATAATATAATTGCTCTAGAAGGGAAAATTTTCACTATTTTTCCTAAGGAAGTTATTCACAAAACTTTTTCTATAGGAAAAGATTTAAAAATTAACCAAAGGCTTCCAATTTCCTAGCCAAATAGATCTAAAAGGAAGAAAAATAATATTCTACAGGAAGATCTTTTCCAATACAATAAGAGGTTTTTGACAAATTTTAACATGAAGATTTTAAATCCATTCCTACAAAGATTTTCCAAATCTTCTATTGTTTTCCCTCTGGGATTTCTATTGTTTTAAAAACAATTCCTATAGAGGCTCTAAAGCTTTTATGAGAATTCTCCAATTCCAAACAAATCAAAGCTTAAAACAATTTCTAGAGAAGATCTAAGCTTTCACAACAATTTTCCAAACACAACAATCTTTCAAATTTACAAAATATATTAAATCTTCTACACAAATAACATATTCTTCTTGTACAGGAAATCTTTTCAACTTTCATATAAATAAAAGCAATTTAAAGAACCTATTTCTAGATGCTAGAGGAAATTTTGTTTGAAGTAGAGCTTCGTCTTCATATTCCAATTTACCAAAGCTTCTTCCAAATTATCCACTTTTCTAGAAGGAAGAAAACAAAACTAGAGCCAAAATTTCCCAAGAATTCTTCCCCAAATTTTTAACCACCAATTTTCAACAATCTCTTCCAAAAAATATCTTTTATCATTGTTGTGAAGTAGCCTCCTTCCTCTTTTAGTTAATGCAATTATTCTCTTTGAGAATTAATTCACAACAACAATGTTTTATTTTTCTAACACATGTCACAAATAAAATATCTTTTCAACCAAATCACAGATATTTCCTTTAAGATAATTGCAAGATATTTATGCATTTAATAATTCATAATTCACATATTAATTTCTATTTAAATTTAATCTAATTAATTTAATCACTTTATAAAATAAATTTAATCACAAAGATTAAATCACTTTACAAAATAAATTAAATTAAATTAATTAAATCAAATATAAAACTTCTAACAACATTAATCAAAATTAATTAAATAATCACTAAAAACCATTATAAGCATTAATTTCCCACATAACATACCTTGTAAAATAAATAAACGACAAGGAAAATGTGAACAACATGACAACTCAACAAAACCAAACAAAGATTGATGACACACTATGAATAGGGTTGTGGCTTGACAAGGAAATCCAATTACTATCTCCCAATCAATAGTACTGTCGGGCAATGAACACATTCAAACCTATACCTACAATCCTACAATAAAATATGTCGTACATGTATATAGATTATAAACAATCACACCATGAAAAGAAAATTGTGGAATCACAAGGCACTCACAAGCGAGTGATCCAATCTTGTTCCCTTCACCAATACAATGTCACATCAAAACTGACAAAACTAAAGCAACAATTAACTGCAGATGAGCATATATCAATATTAACTCAAATAATCAACTATGCTAACTAGAAAGCATGACATAATCAATAATCATCCATAAAGTGTACCATCACATCACAATATAAAAACCATCATCGCTCCAATGTCAATGATCAAATAAAAACATAGTATCATGGTCTATAAAAGTAAAAGAACTTTCTGAAAATATAAGCAAATCAAAGGGGTGCTACATTATATGTGTTTTAGGTGATTGACACACAATGTGTGTATCCTATTTTGGTATAGTTTGTAGTAGATTTGCAAAAATTTTGATAGAAGTTTTTGTGCATGTTAAATCAATTTATTAGACCTAATATGTATATTTATATCAGAAAATTTTAATAAAATTAAGTTTGTGGAGTTTCTATATAATTTTGGCTATATTTCCCCTATTTATTTCATTTCTTGCTATAAGTTTGTTAAAATAAATGCAACCATTTATCCAAAACCAAATAAAATCTTCTTAATTTTTTTTTAAAATAAAAATTAGATAAAGGTTATTCAAATCCAAAATCCACATAAAAATTTCACTTTATATCTCATCAACCTCTAACTTTCAACCTTTCAAAAATCAAACCATCACTTGAAAAATAACTCAAGTACTTATGCCACCAATAACTAGGTCACAAGAAAATGAAAATGTGGAATCTTACAATGAGAACACCTTTGGAACTAGTTTTGGATAAGGTGAAATCTCATCCTCTCTTGTATAGCATGACAACCTAATTGAGCTCAAAAAACTTGTTGATCAACATGATTATTCACATTGATTACAAGACTTTGTTAATGAAGAAAAAAACCAACTCATAATGGCTCACCTTGTTAGAATACACAAAGACCATTTCCTAGAATAAATCATTCAAATGAGAGAAAAAATACCTCACCATTATGATATGTCAAAACTTAGGAAAACCATCATCAAGAACCAATCTCATCATCCAACTTTAAAAATCCTTGGGGTCATCTATGCACTTGACCATCTCATGACTATTGTATCAAACAACAAGTAGGAGACATTATGTCATTAACTCCTCTTCATGAATCATATTACAACCCTCCCCACCAAGATTTATCTCTCCCATACAACCTTAGGTTTAAGTGGATTGTGTATCATCCTACTTAGAAAATCTACATTTATCTTTACATTAAGACCCAATGAAACATAGAAAAAGGTAAGTGTGTGATCCAAAATGGAATGGTTAAATAGATGTATGATCCACCTACACTTTCTCTATTTTCATTAGGAAAAGAGATCCTCAAAGGTAGGATTGAATTTCAAACCTTAGGTGAGTCAACCCTATTGGAAGATTTGTTGTTTTCCTTATGATAGAAAAGGGTAAAATATGACTAAAATGCACTTTTGGGAGATGAAAATAAAATTCCTAATTAACTCGATTATGTGAATCAAAAATTTCAATGTGGAGTTAAAGGATAGAACTAACAAAAATAACAACTTCTAGGAAGATCGAAGAAGGATAAAATGATGTGTACCAGTCACCAAATGTGGTGCAAGGTGTCATATTGCGACTCATTCACCAAAGGGTGAATAGGTCTTTGTATAAGGTTTTTCCTCAACTTCAAGGGTCCTTTGGTGAAAGATCTGAGATTTCATTTACACCATGTTTCACTATTGAAAAGTCAAAAATAAATTTGGGATCTGAGTTTTTGTTTCTTTACAACAATGTTGACAACTTTGACAACTTTACAAAATTTCACTTTTGATCCAATTTTAATCCTTCTTCACCAATAAACCTATAAAGCAAAGAGAGTATAAAAATGTTTATTTTTGGTGGAAAAGGGTTCTCCTTGGTCAAACCCTAGTTTGGTAATTAAAAATTGATAATGAAATAATGATAAAATGTAAGGAATGATGAATGAACAAGACTTATTACAACTCACCAAACCCTAAGTAATGGCTTCATTTAGAGGGTTGAAGTCTAACACATCACTCTAAGGACTGGATCTTGCATGAAATGGCTTGATGGATGCTTGATTTGACACTTGATTTGATGCTTGAAAACTTGAAACCTACGCCACAATGTTAGCTCCAAAAACATGCATGAACAAACATAAATCTTGACATCATGATAGGATCTTGAATGTTGATGTAGATGACTAATAAATATGCTCTTCAATGCTCTTGAAAATAATATTTTCTCTAGTGAAAGTTTCTTTAATGTTTCTTAGTTTGATCTGATAAAATAACCTTGTATTTATAGGTGTTTCCTTAATTACTTGGAAATTAAACACCACAAGCCAACCTTTGCAATTTAAGTTTAGATCATTAAAATGCAACTAAAAACATTAAAAATTTGTTCTCAAGACTTAAGGGGGACAGATTTTCCCTTGGGTGAATGGTTCCTAGGACCTAAATCTAGGACACTCAATTTCCAGGGTGTTAAGTTCAATCTACATAGGAATTAATTAGATGTGGGTTCCCCTTTTAGAAAATTAAATTAATTAGGCTTTCAAATGTATAATTGTACCAATTAAAGCCTTAATTAAGTCCAATTAATTAGGGGGATACAAACATAGTGTGAAAATGTAAAGGTGTACATTTTTCAACACTACTATAGCTTCCACTTTAGTGAGAGTATGAACTTGTGCTCGAACTCACACTAAAGTAGAAAAATATTTGTCAAGAGGGGTCCAAGTGCACAAATATTGATGAGATAGGATGACAAAGATCAAGGAGGTTGTAACCTGTAACATGTAACACTACTTTTTAGAAAGAACCATAAGAGGGTTTTACTTATGTTTTTTATTAATGTTTTTGATCTTGTCTCCATGCTACTCATTTTTTTCTTTGTTAATAATCGTCTTATCAAAATAATTTTACTTCAATTTTCTATCGGTACAATTAGGTCATGTATCCTTTGAGGAGAAGAACATGTCTTTTCTAGGTAGAAAAATATATATATTTTAAAAATATCTAATTAAAAAAAAATAGGTGAATGGATATATATTTTTAAAATATCTAATTAATAAGAAGGAATATGAGAAGAATTATTTAGGTACAATATATGGTAATAAGAAATGATTAAAGAATATAGTAAAGTATATTGGAGGAAAAAATATATGTAGAAAATTATTATTTATAACATATTTAAGTATTTAAAATGATAAATAGATATAAAATCTTAAATATGTTTAGATGTAATAAATTTTTAATTTTTTTACTTGTTTAGATTTCAAAAAATGTGCATTATTATTTTTTTTTGAAAAATTGATTATGGATTTTAATTTTGTATTTATTTTTCATAAATTAGATTAGTAATTGGTATCACAATTATAATTTATAAGAAGACAAATGATTGAGAAATTTTCTAGGGAAAATGTTACCAATTATCTTCATAATCACAAGTCATAGGCTCTAATATCAAATGTAATGTCACTTTTCTTCTATAGTTATTTAAGTAATAGTAGTAGATTTAATATAATAAATATTATCTAATTAAGATAATTTGAATTATGTAGTGTTAAAAATAAATGTAAATATTCAATGTAAACTATGAACATGTGATAATTTAATAATTAACATAGCAAATGGAATAATGCCTTCAAATAGATTAATCATATTAACATCAAGATCATATAGACCATATTCTCAATATTGTCAAACCTATGGCTTTCAAGACTCATCTTAAAATCATGGAGAGTTTGATATCTAACACTTAGAGGAATGGTTACAAGTCCAAGCTTTTCTTGGCATAAACATGCCTAGAGGAAACTAGTTCTTACACAAAACCCAACCATGCCTTCACAACATAAAATCAACCCTAGCCAGAACACTCTTGAGTGTACGTTGTACCTCAAGTTGGACACACCCCTATATGCCTCTTCTCCAAATATTTCAATGCTAGCCAAGACCAAAACCTTCACTCCTTTGTGCCATTGAATCTGTCTTTTCCTTTTTCCCTTCTCTCCTTGAATGTTCTTCATACTTGCATGTTTTCCATGTGTCACACAAATGATTTGTATAAGTATTAAGGTGTGGTTTTCAAACCATCTCACCCTTTCACAAAGGTTTTCTTTAATAATTATTTAAATAAATTATTATTGTTCCCCATTTTAAAGAGTGTTTATACATATTCTTTATTAATATCTCTTTTAACCAAAGGATCATAGTATCCTTTACTTTTTATCTCTCTTTTAATTCAAAAGGGGTACTTCATAACTTTTCTTCTCTTAGGAAAAAAAGTCACATAACAACAACCATACACACATGACTTTATTTTTTACATTTATTGTAATTTTGTCATCACAATAATAAGAAACATTTAAGAATACACTTATTCCAAATATGACTATTTTAATCAATCACTAATATTTATTTTCTAAATGATATCTATAAAGGATTTTTAACATGGTTATAGAAGACATTTATTCAAATGAAGCATTATAATATCTATTAAGGAGTTTTAACATTTGTCAACTGAATTCTAAACAATTTCAGTATCTAATATTTATAGTACATTACATGAGACCATTTAGATATTCCCATGAAAGGTTTACACAAATTAAGGTTGAATAAATTGAAACTTTTCATTTTCTAACTTGTGTTAAAATATAATGAAGAAAAAATTAAAATATTTGGATAGAAAATAGTAGAACAAATTTATGATATTCTTTGTAGTATGATGTTTTGCACAATCTACAAATCTTTGTAGAGAAGTAATAGTTGAAAATTGTAGGAATGTTTGGTATGATATATTGATAGATTTAATTGTATGCAATGAGAATGTAAATGAATTTCTTGAACACCATATATTAATTTTATAACTCCTTTACCTTCCAATTTTTTAAATTGTTTGACCCATGGCCTTAAAATCTTGTATTTTTATTGGATAGGAGATAAACATAATTTTAAATTTTTTAATAATAATTATTTGATTTGATTCAAATGGTGAACCTCACATATTCATATTTATTTTATAGGAACTAAATATTTGATTTTTGAAGTCTACAATGTAAGCATTTATTGTTCACAATTTATGAGAGATGGGATGAGCTTTAGAAATAAGAGTTTTTTTATTTATGTCAAGTTGAGAATTAAAAGTTGTAATGCTTTTCAATTATTTATTGATTAGCAAGCATGTAATGATTTGACTATTTTTTCCATGTTGGACATATATCTCATAAGATTGTACATATTAGAATATAATATTTATATTAGTTTTATTTATATTTTTAATAAGTAATTTGAAGTTACTATTATGAATAACATATTATTTTGTCTCGTATACAAATATGAAATGAAAGAGAAATATTTATTAAGCTGATAGGCTTATTGTGGGAACACTTTGGCCATGAATTTTGTTAGCCTTCCCAGTTTTTAAAACTTCCAACATTGGGCTCTTGGTCGCTTGGAAAAAAGGTGGAGAGTTTAAATGAAATAAATGAAAGAATAAATGCATTTGGCACATTGATAGAGAAGGTTAGTGAAATTGAACACCGATTGGCAGAGCTTGGCACTTCAACATTAATCGATGCATGCTCTCTGTATAGTGGAAATGCTTGTAATAACACCTGTCATTTAAAACTTTAGAAAACATGGTGAAGCAATAAAACAATTTGCACAATTTTTGATAAGGCATTGTTGGGTGTCATTCAGTGGCTTTACCTGCTATGAGAGCTCTGAGCAACCACTGTGACTAGCTATATTGTTTCATTTATGTTCTCCATATAGTGGAAATGGTTGCAAGGAAATAAAATAATTTATGTTGTTTTTGTAAGTCCAGCTGCTATCAGCACTGTGAGTTGTGATCCTTCTATTTTTCTGTTAAGTCCAACTGCTATCAACACTGTGAGTTGTGATCCTTCTGTTTTATGGTTTTTTTCATCTCTAATAGTTTTCTTTTCTTTTTATAGTGGTTCAAGAAAGAAGGAAGTTGAAAGAAAGCAAGTAGGAAGAGGTGCATTTGGAAAATCCCTTTAAAGCAAGTGAGAAGAGGTACATTTGGAAAAAACCTTTTGTAGAGGATTTTGAAAATAGTTTTTTTATTTTCCATATGACATTATTGATTGTTGTTCTATAGCTTTACTAATATTGTTTCATTAATGGTTTTTGTGTAGCGGTGATGGTTACAAGGCAATAAAATAGATTAGGTTATATAGTTTATGATATTTTCCATAAGGCATTATTGATTTTTGTTCTTTGGCTTTAGCTATATTGTTTCATTTATGGTCTCCATATAGTGGTGATAGTTGCAAGGCGATAAAAGAGTTTATGTCATTTTCAATAAGGAATTGTTGGGAATAGTAGCAAAGGAATTAAATAGTTTATGTTATTTCTAATAAGGAATTGTTGACTGTTAAGGAATTGTTGGGAATGGATCGAGAAATAAGGAAACTAAAATAAAGCAAGCAGGAAGAGGTACATTTGGAAAACCACTTTAAAGAAAATAGGAAGAGGTACATTTGCAACAAACCCTTTGTATCTAGGATTTCAAAAATAGTACTTGTTTTGAGAATTCCTATGGCATGAAAATATTATTTCATGTATGGCTTCCCTATAGTTCATTTATGGTTTCCATGTGTTGGAAATGGTTGTAAAGTAATAAAACAGTTATAATTTATGTTATCTTCCATAAGCCATTCTCGAATGTTGTTTTGGCAATAAAATAACTTATGTTGTTTTCAATAAGGCACTGTTTGGAAAAAAATTGTCCAGGTACGGGATTTTTTTGTTTTATTTTTTGTTTTTGCATGGGTTTGTTATTGTGAATTCTTCTATTTTTGTGGGCTTTTTCATCTAGGTCACTGTTGAAACCAATATTGTTTCATTTATGGTTTTCGTGTTGTGTTGATGGTGTAACGTAATAAAATAGTTGGTGTTATACAGGTTATGTTATTTTCCATAAGGCATTGTTGATTGTTGTTCTCTAGCTTTAGCTATATTATTTCATTTTTGATAGGGCACTCTTGAATAAAGAATTTATCTAGGTGCGGAGTTATTTTGTTTTTTTTTGCATGGTTTTGTTGCTGTTAACTCTTTTGTCATCTAGGTCACTATTGAAACCAATATTGTTTCATTTATGGTTTCTGTGTGGTGGTGATAGTTCCATGGCAATAAAATAGTTTATGTTATTTTCTTTAAGGCATTGTTGATTTTTGTTTTGTGGCCTCGAATAAATTATTTCATTTATGGTTTCTATGTAGTGGAGATGATTGCAAAGCAATAAAATAGTTTATGTTATTCTTAATAAGGCATTGTTGATAGTTTTTGTGTGGCTTGTGGAAATAGTTTATGTTATTTTCCATAAGCCATTGTTGATTGTTGTTATATGGCTTTAGAAATACTATTTCATTTGTGGTTTCCATATAGTGGTGATGATTGCAAAGGAATCAAATAGTTTATTTTATTTCTAATAAGGCATTGTTGATTGTTGTTATGTAACTTCAGTTGTTATCAACACTGTGAGTCGCCCCTATGACTAAGGTTCCCCTATTTAGCTTTACTTGTTGTTTTGAGAATTCCTAAGACATGTCAATATTATTTCATGTATGGTTTCCCTATACTTCATTTATGGTTTTTTGTGTGTTGGTGATGGTTGCAAAGCAATGAAATGGTTATAATTTATGTTATCTTCCATAAGCCATATCAAATGTTGTTTTCTAGCTTTAGTAATATTACTCCATTTATGGTTTTCATGTACTGGTAGTGGTTGCAACCCAATAAAATAATTTACGTTATTTTTGGTGAGACATAGTTGGTTGTTGTTTTCTAGCTTTATTTGCTACAATTTTTCATGTTCTCCCTCTTCCATGTTCTAGCTACTTATGGTGAGATTGATGTTTCCTATTACACTTAATAAACAATCTATCATTCTAAGAATTCCTTTTTGAGGCTCAACCAATAGCTCTCATCACTACACTGAAACCGTGCATGGAATAGTGTTTTGTGCCAAACCTTGCCAACTGACATTTAATATACCAGGCTTTCTCTATTTTTCATGCCAAATGCTTTAAATTTTTTGGCTTCATCACCTCTTTTTTTGTCTTGTCACCTTTCCATGCATTGAATAACAACTTTTCAGACTGGGAGCTTCATATGAATGTTGTCTGCATCTAATTTCACATACATATACATATCTACACATACAAAAAATAAAATGAAAGACAATAAAACAAGGCTTGCTCTCCACCCAACCATATTAACTTTACCGACTAGGAGTTGCATGCTAGATATGAATATTGTCTATATATATGAATTTTTTATGCATCTAATTTCACATACATAGATATCTACACATAGGGAAAATAAAATGAAAGAAAACAAAAGATGCTTTCTCTCCATCGAAATCCTACAAAGGGTGTTCCAAATTTTCCTCTTCTTGCTTGCTTTCTTTCAGCTACCTTCATTGTCCAACACAAAAAAAATGCGAGAGAGGAAAAAAACTAACTATTTTTGAAATCCTCCAAAAAGGGTTTTTTCCAAATGCACCTCTTCCCACTTGCTTTAAAGGGGTTTTCCAAATGCATCTTTTCCCACTTTATTTCTTTCAACTTCCTTATTTCTCGAGCCACAAAAAAGAGAAAATAAAACTATTAGAGACAAAAAAACCACAAAACAAAAGAATTCACAATAACAAACCCATGCAAAAAAAAAAAAACCTTACACCTTCACAAAACCTCCACTGCTCATCGAACTTGTACCTTTGCAGGAGCTCACCAATAAAAACCTTGGTCATAGTGGTGGCTCATAGCTCTCATAGTAGGTAAAGCCACAGAATGAAACCCAACAATGCCTTATCAAAAATTGTGCAAACTATTTTATTGCTTCGCTATATTTTCTCAAGTTTTAAATGGCAAGTGTTATTACAACCTTCACCACTATATGGAAAGCATACATCAATTAATGTTGATGTGCCAAGTCTTTCCAATCGGTGTTCAATCTCATTTCCAAACACATTTATTTTTTCATTTGAATTTTCCACCTTTTCCCCAGCTGGGGCTACATGCTAAAATTTTTAAAAACCAGGAAGGCTGACGAAATCCACTACCAAAGTATTCCCACATAGGGTCAAGAGAAAGCCCTCTCTTTTTTTTCTTTCATTTTATTTTCCTTGCGTACAAATATCTATGTATGTGAAATTACATGTAGAAAACATTCATATATATAGACAATATTCATATCCAACATGCAACCCATTTTGTTATTTTTTTGCATACATTTGTTATTGTGAATTCTATTGTTTTGTGGTTTTTTTCCTCACTTAGACAATATTCATATCCAACATGCAACACATTTTGTTTTTTTTTGCATGGGTTTGCTACTATGAATTCTTATATTTTGTGATACATAAATAGATATCTGCACATAGGGAAAATAAAATGAAAGACAATAGATATCTATGTATGTGAAATTAGATGCAGAAAACATTCATTTATACAGACAATATTCATATCCAACATGCAACCCATTTTTTTTTTCTGCATGTGTTTGTTACTATGAATTCTTTTATTTTGTGGTTTTTTCCCTCTTTGATAGACAATATTCATATCCAACATGCAACACATTTTTTTTTTTGCATGGGTTTGCTACTGTGAATTCTTCTATTTTGTGGTACATACATAGATATCTACACATAGGGTAAATGCAATGAAGAAAAACAGAAGAGGGTGTTCTCTTGATCCTTCCATGGTTTGGTGAGAGCCTATGAGGCTCCATGGCTCAATATGGTTGGGTGGATAGCATGCCTTGTTTTGTTGTGTTTCATTTTATTTTCCTTCTTTCTAGATATTTATGTATGTCATATTAGATGCAAACAACATTCATACATACTCCTCCATACATTTATTCTTTTGGGAAAATAGTTGTAATTTTTTTGAGTGTCAATAGGGAATTCATGGAATGATAAGTTCTATATTAAGTGTTATATGAAACATTGACACCTTTTTTAGCCTTCATCACTTTAATTGAACATTGGGTCCTCATGTTTTTGTGGCATAGAGCTCACAATCATTCGTCGGTGTTGCAATGCTCAACTTTTAAAAGAGTAGCCCAACAATGTTGGTGGACTTTGGTTCTCCCCACACTGCTAAACATTCCTCAGATACCAATCCCATAAGTTTGTTTCTTCTTTCATTTTTGCTATTGAGAATTGTATCATCTCTTTGCCATGTGCATCCAGCGAATTATGAATATGCTTCATTTGAATTAACAATCCTTGAAATATATGGTCTAACGAAATTATATTTGATCTCTATATTTTTCCTTTTTCTTTGCTAGCCATTTTGGAGTGGCCTATGTGTTAGAAAAAAAGGTTTGTGTAGTTTTGAGATGTGTCAACATTGCTATGTTCTTCCTTGTTTGTATTCAACAAAAAATATAAACTTGTTTGCTTCTTGATCGACCTTTCCCTCCTTTCATAGTCATCTATTATAGAAATTTTGAAGTTGTGATTCTATAACCATGTATAATTATCTATATATCTACAAGTTGGATCCAAATAATTGATTCAATTTGTGATGCCTCTTTCCCCCCCTTTTTCTTCTAAAGTGTTGTCACAGTCTTGAACATTTGATTGCTTTGGTTTAGCTGAGTAAATTTTCCTTGTAGGAGTCAAATGTGCAACCAGCCTTGTCAAGACATGCAATCCAATCAATTAATGTTGGAGATGTTGTTTCATCCCTGATTCTTCAGATAATGTCTTTTCAAAAAATAAGTGGTGATCAAATCCCAGTTGACCATTACAAAGTTCTCCTCTCTGATGGAACCCACATGCAGATAGGCATTTTCCTGCAAGATACAATGATCTTTTGTTTTCAAGGACGTTGAAAATAGTTTCCATATTGTAATTGAAAAATCATGTGTGTAGGAACCTACGAGAATCAAGGTTGGCTATTTTTTTGCACTACTTGGACATGTTGTATGCTTTCCCATTTGTGGGTCCCACCTTTTTTAATATTTGATCTTGTTCTAGTTCTAGGGCGATTAGATTATATTGTCCTTAGATGTCAAAATGTTAGATTTTTAGTTAATTGGAACACCTTGATATCTGTTTAAAGATCAGTAAGAACAAATGATGGCATCAAAGTCACCTTCCCCATCCAAACAAGCCTCAAAATTTTGGATTCATACATCCCCAAATAAACATAGTGCTCCTGCAAATATCAATCTTGTTAAAGGCTTGAATATTTACCAAACTAGATGGATAATAAAAGGTCGGGTGGCAACTACAAGGGATATGTACCATTACAATAAACAAGGATGTGAGGGCCAAGTATTCAGTTTTGACATTATTGACAATGAGGGGAAAAGAATATGAATCACTTGCTTTAATGGCATAACATAATTGCATAATGATAGGTGGGACACACTTATTGTGTGTCAAAAGGCTCAATCAAACAGGCATACAAGAAATTTAATAAGGTGAATAGGCACATGAAAATTATTTTGGATCAAAACTCAATATTGAAGTGTTGTGATAATGAGACCTTTGTTCCAGACAAAGCATTTAAATTCAACCCAATAAATGAAATTACAAATTGTAGCAATAAAAATTTGATTGATATTATTGGGGTTGTGGTGCATGTAGGAAAGGTATCAATTGTTCAAAGAAAGGATCAAAATAAAATGATTCAAAGAACTGTGAAACTTAATGATTTGTCATTCTCTTAAATTGATGTTAATTTTCGGGGTCCAAATTTGGAAGCAAAAGGTGATGATTGGGAAAGGTTTTGCACTCTTGGTTTTGTTGTCATACTTGATGTTAGAAATGGTTGTGTTGGATATTTCAATGGATTTGTTGTAAATACATCTGTAGGGTTTCTCTATACATTTGTAGGATTTGTTGTGAATGGATTTGTTGGAAGCAAAAGGTGATGATTGGGAAAGGTTTTGCACTCCTGGTTTTGTTGTCATACTTGATGTTAGAAATGGTTGTGTTGGATATTTCAATGGATTTGTTGTAAATACATCTGTAGGGTTTCTATATACATAAATCCTAACATCTCAGAAGCATATGCCTTGATACAACTAGGACATGTTGAGCTGCCTGCCATTGAACCCTCATGGCCAATGCCTTGAAAGGTTGCTTCGGCCAATGATAGAGTAAATATTGGATATCTTGGACCATTGTCTTACCTTTCCAGAAACTTTGTAAGCTACTATCAAGGCAACAATGAAATATATTAAAATTGATGCATTTTGTTATGATGCATGTCTCTTGCAGGCCAATGGTAGACAGTGCAAGAAAAAGTGTGAAGAGTCTACCAATAATATGTGATACTGCCCTAAATTCTAGGAAACTATGTCTAATTGTGAGTTTGATATTTGTTGTAGCTAAAGATGGAAGACCACACAGGTGATATTTGGGTTGTTGGTTTTGATGAGGTTACAACAAGCTTATTGCAGATGTCAACAAAAGAGATTTATATGTTGCAATATGGGTCTTCTGCTATAATGAATCCTCATTCTATCATCAATGGTGTCATATACACTTCTTTTGTTTTCACTAATCTTATTAAAACATATACCTATAATTCAGAAACAAGGCTTAAAACAACAATAGTCAAAGTTGCAAGAATCAACTTTGAATTTGAGTGTAAGTTGTTTCTCTCAAATTTGTATGCAATATCATTTGTCAGCCATGTCTCTACAAAGATAATCAATAGCTAAACTTTTTGTAGTTTGGGTTGGCTAGACATCTATTTTCTTTTCCCTTTTTTGGCATCTCGTCACATCAAAACTCCTTTGCTTTTTATTCATGTTGCTTTGTTGCTTGTAGAATTGGTTATATATTGAGACAACACATTATAATTTATAATGTTTAACAAAAAAAGTTACACTTGTTTTGTTTTGTATCGTTTATGTTGCTTATAGTTTTACTCCACTTTTAGTGTATGTTCCACATTTTGTTTTATGTTGTTTGGTTATAAACTTATGTTGCTCTATTCAACAAATGTATCAGTATATACAATTTGATACAGGAGCATCCAGTGGTGTGAGGGCAATCTTGCATCACCCAAAAGATGATTTCCATTCTTGTTCCTGTGTTTTCTTTTTGTAGATGTTTTTGTATTTCTGGATACCCTTTTCGTCGAATAAGAGTTTCCAACTTTCAGAACTATTTTTCTGCTTTTTCTGCTCAACTGCTATTTTTAGCAGGTTTGCATTTGAAGTCGTGGGAAGACAAAAATTTATGGGAAGGTTTAGGATGGAAAAATACACAGTCTGGTGAAAGAATCAGGTCAAGATCATTCATGACTTGAAAATTATTCAAGTTCCAATTTCGCTTTTGCCCTGAAAAACCTTCCGAGCTCAATTTGAGGCACCAAACGATCCCGGATGGACCTAAAAATTTGCAGAAACGCCAAAGTAGTCCACCAAAGGCCTACTTTGTAGAAAATCTTCTTTTCGAGAGCTTTTCGAAAAGGTCTTATCATTGAAGATCCGACGGTCAGATTAAAAGTTATGGATGCCGGAAGTTGGTGCATATTTTAGTAATGTGCTAATTTTCAACCGGGAATTCAAACTTGAATTTCAAATTGTAATTTTGGTGCCAAACCGTCAAAAATCTTATCTCGAAGGTTGTTTTTGGTTCCAAACCGAAATGGGTCTATTTAGGGGCTTGTTTCTGTTTTTTGGGTAACTTTTTGGGGAAAGAAGTTCGCATGCTGTGAAAGGGGATCTGGGTAATTTTCTGTGAGTTGGTAATTTGCATGTAATACAGGGCTTGGGGATTGGAGATCCTCTGCATGTAAGAAGTTCAATATTTATGAATAAAATATTATTCTCGGTTTTGTGAGTGTATTTCTGTGTCTCGGGTTTGCTCCCTCGTCAGGTGATCTTCCCCCAAATGCATCACTGGAACTTCGACTCTAACCCCCACTTCGATCCCTGTAGTTTCTTTAGGCAAAAGCTAGTTATTCCAGCACTCTACCGGCAAACACACGAACCCGAACCGGGGTCATGGGGGCAAAGCAACATTTTGGTCAGTCTTCAGAGGCAATCAATCTCTGGGATTGGTATCGATCTTCCCCTCTCGCTATACTCTCTCGCCTAGGGGGGCATAGGGCCTTAAATGCTAGTTGACTTCCAATAGAAAGAATTGGTTCCATCTCGCCGAGGGATGAAACGATGCTCGTTAGGGGACTGCTATGCCCACCAATGGAGGTCGACCCCCACCTATCAGGCGGAAGTACCGGACCTTAAGGCAGGATCATCGGAAAGCTATCAATGAACACACCTCCGTACCCCCCATGGCCCATCGTATCGACAAACAAGAACCAAACAAACTTTCGAATATTGATAAGCAGTCGAGCTTCAGCTACTTCTATTTCCCCCCACCCGGGGTGGGCGGGTGGATTATAGTTAGGTCAAGCTCAGAAGCTGTTTGTTTTGCAGCATCCAATGTGGAAGGAATCGAGCTACAGGGCGGGTGGGAAGCAATAGTTGCACTTCTTTCTGTCTTGATTGGCCCCGGTTCGGGTTCGTGTGTTTTCCGGTAGAGTGCTGGAATAACTAGCTTTTGCCTAAAGAAACTACAGGGATCGAAGTGGGGGTTAGAGTCGAAGTTCCAGTGATGCATTTCGGGGAAGATCACCTGACGAGGGAGCAAACCCGAGACACAGAAATACACTCACAAAACCAAGAATAATATTTTATTCATAAATATTGAACTTCTTACATGCAGAGGATCTCCAATCCCCAAGCCCTGTATTACATGCAAATTACCAACTCACAGAAAATTACCCAAATCCCCTTTCACAGCATGCGAACTTCTTTCCCCAAAAAGTTACCCAAAAATCAGAAACAAGCCCCTAAATAGACCCATTTCGGTTTGGAACCAAAAACAACCTTCGAGATAAGATTTTTGACGGTTTGGCACCAAAATTACAATTTGAAATTCAAGTTTGAATTCCCGGTTGAAAATTAGCACATTACTAAAATATGCACCAACTTCCGGCATCCATAACTTTTAATCTGACCGTCGGATCTTCAATGATAAGACCTTTTCGGAAAGCTCTCGAAAAGATGATTTGCTACAATGTAGGCCTTTGGCGAACTACTTTGGCGTTTCCGCAAATTTTCAGGTCCATCCGGGATCGTTTGGTGCCTCAAATTGAGCTCGGAAGGTTTTTCAGGGCAAAAAGCAGAAATTGGAACTTGAATAACTTTCAAGTCATGAATGATCTTGACCTGATTCTTTCACCAGACTGTGTATTTTTCCATCCTAAACCTTCCCATAAATTTCTGTCTTCCCACGACTTCAAATGCAAACCTGCTACAAATAGCAGTTGAGCAGAAAAAGCAGAAAAGTAGTTTTGAAAGTTGGAAACTCTTATTCGACGAAAAGGGTATCCAGAAATACAAAAACATCTACAAAAAGAAAACACAGGAACAAGAATGGAAATCATCTTTTGGGTGATGCAAGATTGCCCTCACACCATTGGATGCTCCTGCATCACAATTGTTCTTATGTATACTTGTGTACATGGTTGTAAACATATATACATCTTCATATGCATATACATAAACATATATGCATGCAATTGAAATTTGTGAGTGCATACAACATGCTGATACAAATGTGTGCAATATTGTTTGTTGTATCATTATGAGCATTGATAATCTGTATATTGTATATTTATCTTCACAAGTATTGTTGATCATTTAAGGCATCTATAACATGCATATACATCTATTGTCTTTCTCACATATATGAGTATTTACATCAATTTTCTTGTATTCTTTTGAATGTTGCTGCTCATCTCACATATGTGCTTTATAATCTTTTGATGCTGCTTAAATGTTCTATATACTGCTTTTGCATGTCCATTCATAAATTCATATTGCATTTGGATATCATATGTTTCTTGGCTATAATTTTTATTCCCTTCAACCCATACTTATTTCAATCTCATGTGTGTTCTTTTCATCTTCTAATGGTGGTTGAATGTTGAATATATTGGTCCTAGCTCTCCATTCATAAAGCCATGCCACATATGGTTATCTTTGATTTTATTAGAGTTACATAAATTCATTCTTGTTACCATATTTCCTATATAATGTTCAATGATGACTATCCTCTACTGATTGCACAATACTTTTGTGTTTTTTCTTGAGTCTGGGTTATTAAAATCCAGCCTAACAAAATTTATTGTTTCTTGTATCATTATGAGCATTAATAATTTGTTTATTGTATAGCTATCCTAACAAGTACCATTGATCATTTAATCCATCTGTAGCATGCATATAAATCTATACAAAAAAATATATGTGCACACATCTAGATATTTATTGCTTAGATATACACATACATGGAAAAAACTACAAATATATGTATATCTAAAGTAAGCCGCACCCAACATACATATATGTCTACATTTAAACTTGTTCCTACATGTAAGTATATATATGTGTATGTATATACATACATATATATATACATACACACATACATACATACATACATACATACATACATGCATACATACATATATGTATGTATGTATGTCTATATATATATATCACATAGAAATAGCTATATGTTTGTTTTATACCTTTTAATGTATGTGTGCTTGTATGCATATATGTATCTATTTCTCTGTTTTGTTATATTTATAAATTATACATGGAAGTATATATATGTACTTGCATGTATTAACAAGTTTACGTATCGATAAATATGTATGTTCTCTACATCTAACTTCATACACATATATATTTGTCGATATTTTGTTTAGTAAGTGTATATATATGCACTCCATGCCTTCCATGCATACTAAAATATCTCTTACTTGCACATATATATACATATATATATATGCATAGAAAAAGTGTATACACATATGTGTGTATATGAAATTAGATGCACCCAACATAGATATATAACTACATTTAAACTTATATATATATATATATATATATATATATATATATATATATATATATATATATATATATATATATATATATATATATATATATATATATATATATATGTTTTGTGTGTGTGTGCTTACATGTATTGACAAGTTTGGGTGTGGATATCTATGTGTGTTATGTACACAAATCCTTGCCTTAGTGGTTGCTCACAGTCCTAATAGTAGTTGATGCTATAGAAAAATAATCAACAAAGCCTAATTGAAAATTGTACTATAGAAAAAAGGAAACTTGCTTGATTTGGGGAATAATTAATGATAAATTGAACTTAATGCGGCCTTGATTTGGTGTTGTGAGGTGTTTTACACATCCACACTATGTCTTGGACCCTTGCAAATTAAATAAAATACATTTAATGATGTCTTGTGAAGGTGTTGTCAAGTGTTGTAACACATTTCTACACTTTGTAGACTCTTCTAATTATAATTCATCTAAAAATCACCTTTTTTATCACTTATCAAGTCCTATTCTAAATTTTTGTAAAATATTCATGCTTTTCTAGGCTTAATTTCACTATTTACACCTTTCTTATGCTTTATTTGACCCCTTTATGCACTCATAAGGCTTAATTAAGTGTATTTTTGAATGTAAACCCAAAAAAAACATTAAATGCAAGTCAATTCTTGACACCCACTTACAAGCCCAAGGTGGGACCCATTCACCATGGGTGGTGAATGAGTCCCTCTTGGCTCCAAATTCAAAATAACTCAAATTTTCTTTTGGTTTTTTATTTAAAAATACTTTATGTTTTCCTGTGATGAGGTATTATTGAGTTATAAGGGCACAAGTGTGTATAAATAAGTGATTTTCTTCTCATTTCAACCCCCATTAAATCCATTAACTCATTTTTCACAACTCATTCATCATCCATCTTCTCCTTCAAGTCAAGAAAGTTAGAGATTTTACATTCTAAGTCATCAAGAAAGCCTCCAAGGAAATTTAAGGGCAGTTTCTTCATGTTTTGTTGTATACATTCAAAATCAATCATCATGGCAAGGTAATTACTCCATTATTGCATGCTTCATTACATTCTTTTATCATTTTTGAGTTTAATTACCTACAAAGGGGTTTGACCAAGGCAAACCCCCATGCCCTAAAATTCAACTTTTCTCTTTCTCTTCTTGTGTATTTTCATATTTAGGAATCTTGGAGGCTTGAATTTCATTGAAGATTGCATTGCAAAGTTGTTCAAATCATCTCTTCATTGGATAAGTCAAAATACCCTCAAAAAGTCACTTTCAGGCCCAAATTTGATAGTTTTAGAACTAGACACCTAGAGAAGCAGAAGTTGTAGACCAAAAGCTCTTGTTCCCACTTTTGAATATTTAGAAAGGGTATGTGTAGGATCATCATGGAAAAAATAGATCCTTAAATGGAAAAAAAATCAAAAAAATAAGAGTTAGGAAAATTGATGTAAAAATTTGAATAAGTTATCTATATTATTTCAAAAATATGTAAAAATAGAACCTATAACAAATTGAATGTAGTTTATAAACTACTAGGTTTATTTTTTTTTAAATCCATTTGGTGAAAATTTGAAATTTCTATGCAGTAGTACTTAAATTTTAGGGAAAAAATAAGAAGTAGGTGTCTATCTGACCACCCTAACCACAATAAAATGGTAATATTTTTTTATAATATTTTAGATATAAGTAGAGGACTCATGTCTTGATGTGATACATATTTTTTTGTAATTATTTTCCAAGTAAATAATTAATTATGAATTTTTTATTACAAATTTTAAAAAATATAAAAACTCGCATGTCTGACCACCTTAACTTGGTCAAAACTTCATGAAATCATTTTTTTTATTCCTATAGTGTGTGAAGCATAGAATGGGATGCATGTTTCGGATTCAAAAAATGTGACACCATTTAAAAGCTATAGATGTTTTCCAATCAACCTATCAATCAAGACTTTAATAGTCATAATTCAAATAGAAAATGAATAATAATTATTTATTAAATTCAAAGTAAAGCATATTTTATAATTGTTGAAAACTGTGAATCTCCTTTAAAACCCCTTTTTGTTTCATCAATTTTGGGTAAGAAAATGTCATCAACCACATACCCTACACATACCCATCATATCACCACTTTTTGGCCCATCATGATCCTACACATACTCGAAATTCAAAAGTGGACTCATTCTCTATCAGTGTAAAATGAGTCCCATTTCTAGTCCTGAATAGGGTTTTCTACAATTTTGGATACCCTTTTGTCTGAAATGGGTTTTGGGCCAGTTTCACAAAACTAGGACTAATTCGCGTAGAGTGGTGAATGAGTCCCAGTAGGTTAAATTTCTAGTATCAGCAACATTTCAAATGTCATTTCCATCCTCCTTCAATATCTTAGGTGCACACTTTTAGTTTGGTCCATTTCTATTATAGTTTATTATTCATTTCTAGGTGTTTTTGCATTACATAATGTGTTTTTAAATATTCTTTGTTTCCTTAGTTTCCATTCATTATTCAATTTATCTTATTAGTTTCTTACATTCAAACATTACATCTAGGTACATTGCATCTATATTCCATTCATATTGCATTTATTTTGAGTGTAACATTTCCCATTTTGGCCCTTCTGTCTCCTTTTAGGTAAAAACCTTAGAAGTGCTAGAAAGGATTAGGATGCCAAAATCTATGCTACATTTTGGTGAACCTATTTTTCAAATACTTTTATGATTTGGAGTCCTTCATCATTGATCTATCCTCTCATTGATCTTACATTAGGGTTTGCATAGATTTTCTGAAATTTTGTATTTTTAACTTAGGTTTGCATCATAGAACTCAAAAAACATAAAAATCACACTTTTCTGAAAATTCTGAAAAAAGTCCATACTGGGACTCATTCACCACCCTGGGCGAATTAGTCCCTTTTGACCCCTAAAACTACCTTTTACAGAGCTGAAAAACCTATTTTTATGCTTCTATTTTATGCCATTAATTATCTATATTAGTTGGCTAAGTTTCTATGTCATACATTTCATTAGATTTAGCTTACATTAGCTCATTTCATGCATTGTTAAAATTCACATTTACACTTCCAATCTTTCATCTTTCAGATTATTACATAGTGTCATCTATCAATTACTTTGTTTGAAATCTAAGAAGTTACATTTCATCCTATATCCTTACATTGCATTTCAAGTTTGCATAGCTTCTATTACATTTCACTTATTAGCAATAAGCATTGTTTAGATTCATGGTACTTATGATTTTGTAATTTTCATTTTCAACATTAGTTCCTAGTTCATTTAGATTAAATTCATTAGAAAATGAAAACAAAAAACAAAAAAATCAAATGACCCAATTCAAAAAACCATAACATTCAAGCCCTTTAGTAGTGATGATTTAGACATGTTAGATGAAGCCCTTAAGGACATCCTCCACTAAGATCATCCACTAAATATTTGACACAAAAGGATGCATGCATCGATAATCATGATAATCATAATTATTTTTCTCCTAATATCTCTCCCATTGGTGTTGAAGGTATCTTGATGAAAGAAGGCACAATCACTGAAGATCATGAAAGTCTTGCTTGTCTTCCTTCTCCTCCCCCTTGCAACAACATTATGACACATGAAGCTAAAATCATTGCCACTACCTTACCAAGTCCCCATTCATCTCCCAGCACCTCCCCTAGTTGTGAAAATCCTTTAGTGAATATAGATACAATCCTGAATGATCATGAAAAATAAATTTATGTGGAGGATATGGTTGAGAGCTATGTCAATCATACCTTTCCTACTCAAGAATACATTCTAGGACATGAGGATGTAAGTGTCAATAATCATGACAAACAACCCTTTTATTATCCTAATATCTTCTCTACACATGAAGAAGATAGTTTAGTGTTAGAAGATATCATTAGTGAAACTCATGAAAAACTTATTCCTCCCTTCATTGATACCCATATCATTTGGGAAGATATATTTGAACAAAAAATTCCAATCATTGGTAACCATGAACCTCCTAGTTATCCTTCTCTTGATGCCTCTCCTATGAGCGATGAAGCTATCTTACCAAATCCAACTATGACATGTGATGAACCTATTATTTGTCACTTTCCTAAAAGCTCTCCCCCTAGGGTTGACATTATGGCACATAAGAATGAAATCTTAGAGAAAGCAGACAACCAAATAGAGCCTTCTTCTCATATCACCACTATTCATACTCAAAAAAATCCAACCATTAATCATCCCCTTATGTGTGCTGAAGAATCCTATCATTCTTTACCCACCATCACACAAGAAACAAACTCACAGTACACCCAACCTAATTCTTCCAAATCTTGGTCTTCGTGATTTTCCTTTCATAAAAATAAACCCATCCAACAAGCCTTCACTCAAAATCATTACTATCACTCAATATTCTTCCAAGCAAAATCTAACCTTGGTAAATCCTAAATTGATAGATATCTCATTAAACATGTATCAAGTAGAAACTGTGAACTTCCTTATCCGCAAAAATAACATTAGTTGCTACTCCTTTCCATGCAATAGTTGTAGGATCATCACATACTCACTATTGCATGTTTTGCATCCATTTCAAGCTCACCTTTGTCCTACACTAAGTAGGAGCAAAGGTTTAGAAAGCCTTATCCCCATATGTCACTTGTCATTGTCTCTTTTGGCTACTCATTAAAATTTTATGAACATATAAGATCAAGCTTGAGATGTGGATGACATGTCTTAAGATTGACTCTCATGTGACATACTCCCTTTCTTCATGATGTAGCTTATCAAAAAAATATGACTTAGCATAGGTATTTTTGAATAATCTCTCATATTCTCTTCTACTTTAAAGTAATTTCTCACAGTAATGGTGTTAGCAACTGCTTTAAAGTGGGAAGCATACATAGAAAACATCTTTATGCAAATTTCATGGTGTGATTTTTCTTTTTCTTGTGATGTGTCCTCTTCTTGGTGTTGTCATTGGCTTTGATGCCTTCCAAGAGTATATGATCAACTAAAGTGGCTTGATGTGAACAAAGCATCCCATGGATAATGATTTGACAAGGGAATAATGATCAAGTGAAGTTGCTTGATGTGAACGAGGCATCCCATGGATAACGATTTGACACCCTAACTTGTCCTCTCTTGGAGACATTAGGCACAATGCTCCCTAAGAAGAAGACCTTACATGAACAAAGCAAAATTCCCTTTAGCAAAATTCTTTACAAAACCAAAAAAAATTACGATGTGGTGCCTTATCAATGTTGTCAGGAGGATAACCTTGGTATGGTTAGTATAATGGGAAGTCAACACACTGGCATGGCTTTCTCATTATATGATGGGAAGCTGACAGACTAGCATGACTTTCTCACTAAACCACTTCTTTGGGACATCTCACTCTACAGACAACCTAATGTTTTGTGGCCCCAAAGTGAGCACATCTATTTCACCTCATTTTTATTTCCTTTAGCTCTTTCCATTGCATGATTGTGTATCGTGATGGTTTTACATAGGATCTTGGATCCTAAGGGCTTGACTGCCTTCTTTATCTTTTTCATTCTTTGTCAGTTGCATCCGTACACTCATATCCCTCTTGAATATCTACTTTAGTGTGAGTTTGAAGCAAGCTCATCCTCTCACTAAAGTGGGGGCTAAATGTACCATAGAAAAAAATGAAACTTGCTTGATTTTAGGAATAATTATTGATAAATTGAATTTAATAAGGCCTTGATTTGGTGTTGTGAGGTGTTTTACATATCCACACTAGGTCTTGGACCCTTGCAAATTAAATAAAATGCATTTAGCAATGTCTAGTGAAGGTGTTGTGAAGTGTTGTAAGACACTTTTCTAGACTTCTCATTATAATTCATCTAAAAATGACCTTTTATCACTTATCAAGTCCTATTCTGAAGTTGTAAAATCTTCAAGCTTTTCTAGGCTTAATTTCAATATTTACACCTTTCTTATGCTTTATTTGACCCCTTTATGCACTCATAAGGCTTAATTAAGTGTATTTTTGAATGTAAACCCAACAAACAACATTAAATGCAAGTCAAATTCCTGACACCCACTTACAAGCCTAAGGTGGGACCCATTCGCCATGGGTGGCGAATGAGTCCCTCTTAGCTCTAAACTCAAAATAATTCAAATATTCTCTTAGTTTTTTATTTAAAAATACCTTATGTTAGCCTATGATGAGGTATTGTCGGGTTATGAGGGCATAAGTGTGTATAAATAATTTATTTTATTCTCATTTCAACCCCCATTCAATCCATTAATGCATTTTTCACAACTCATTCATCATCCATCTTTTGCTTCAAGTCAAGCAAGTTAGTGATTTTACATTCTAAGTCATCAAGAAAGCCTCCAAGGACATTCAAGGGAAGATTCTTCATGTTTTTCTATTAACATTGAAGATCAATCATAATGGAAAGGTAATTACTCCATTGTTGCATGCTTCATTACAATCTTTCATCATTTTGGTTTCTAATTACCTTCAAAGGGGTTTGACCAAGGCAAACCCCCATACCCTAACATTTAACTTTTCTCTTTCTCTTCTTGTATATTTGCAGATTTTGGCATCTTGGAGGCTTGAAATTCATGTTGAAGATTGCACTAAATTTTTTTTCAAATCATCTCTTCATTGGATAATTCAAAATACCCTCAAAAAGTCACTTTCAAGCCCGAATTCGACAATTTCAAAACTAGACACCTAGAGAAGCAAAAATTACAGACCAAAAGCTCATGTTTCCACCTTTGAATATTCATAAATTCAAAAGTGGACTCATTCACCATCAATGGTGAATGAGTCCCATTTCTAGGCCTAGGCAAGGTTTTTTATATTTTTGGATACCCTTTTGTTTGAAACGGGTTCTGGGTTAGTTTCACAAAACTAGGACTAGTTCACCCAGAATGGAAAATAAGTCCCAATAGGCTAAATTTATAGTATCAACAACATTTCAAATTTCTTTCCAACATCCTTTAATATCTTAGGTGCACACTTTCAGTTTGGTCCATTCCTATTATAGTTTGATATTCATTTCTAGGTGTTTTTGCATTGCACAATGTGTTTTCAAACATTCTTCGTATCCTTAGTTTCCATTCATTAATCAATTTATCTAATTAGTTTCTTAAATTAAAACATTGCATCCATATTGCATTGATTTTGAGTGTATAATTTCCCATTTTGGCCCTTCTTTCTCCTTTTAGGTGAAAAACCCTAGAAACGCTAAAAAGGATTAGGATGCCAAAATCTATGCTACAAAAATAACATAATTTTTTTTATTTCTTTGCTAAGTTTTACATGGTAGGTGTTATTGCAACCATCACCACTACATGGAAACCATAATATTGTATAGTTATCTTCATGATTACCATTGATCATTTAAGCTATCTATAACATGCATATACATCTATAGAAAAAAAATATGTGTTCACATATCTAGATATCTATCCCTTGGATATACACATACAACAACAAAAAAAAACTGCAAATATAATTATATCTAATTTAAACTTGTTCCTACATGTAAGTATATATATATATATCACTTACAAATAACTATATGTCTATTTTATACCTTTTGATGTATGTGTGCTTGTATGCAAATATATATCTATTTCTCTATGGTGCTATATTTATAAATAAATGCAAGTATATATGTACTTGCATGTATTAACAAGTTTATGTATGGGTAAATATGTATGTTCTCCGCATCTAACTTCATATGCATATATATATGTCCAATTTTTTTTAGTAAGTATATATATATGTAGTCCATGATGCCTTCCATGCATACTTAGGTATCTCTTGCTTGCATATATATATAAATAGAAAAAGTTTCTACACATATGTGTGTATATGAAATTAGATGCACCCAACATAGATATATATCTACATTTATAGTTATATATATAGTTATATATGTGTGTGTGCATATGTGTGTGTGCTTACATGTATTGAAAATTTTGGGTGTGGATATCTAGGTGTTATGTGCAAAAAACCTTGGGCCACAGTAGTTGCTCACAGTCCTGATAGTAGTTGATGCTACAAAACAATAGTCAACAATGCCTAATTGAAAATAGCATAGAATGTTTTATTTCTTTCCTAAGTTCTAGATGGTAGGTGTTATTACAACCGTCGCCACTACATGCAAACCATACATATAATAATAATATTTTCATCACATAGGAATTCTTAAAATAATGAAAATAGTGAAAATTGTTACAATATCAAATACCTAGAGTTGAAATTGTTTAGAAAAATTGATGTTGCTCAAAGCAATAAAACAAATTCCTCACAAAGGAGGAAATGGTCTATTGCATCGATATACACATATAACAACAAAAAAATTGTGCATAAATATATGTATGTATGTATCTAAACGAAGATGCACACAACATACATATATATCTACATTTATACTTGTTGATACATGTAACTAAATTTTGACTTACATATATATATGTTCTCACATGTATTGATAAGTATAGGTGTGGATATCTATCTATGTTGTTTGCAAAAACCCTTGTCACATTGGTGGCTCATAGTGTTGCTCAAGCTACAGAACAACAATCAACAATGCCTTATTGACAATAACATAAACGATTCAATTGATTTGGTAAGTTTAAAATGCTAAATATTATTGCAATTGTTGGCGCTATATGGAAACCATACATGGAAAATTTTTGTCATGGTAGGTTGTGCCAAGTGACATTTATTTCCTCTACTTCCATGGTTATTTTTGTATTAACAACTCCATGTATGGATATTTATGTGTGTTTTCTACATATAACTTTAGATGCATATATATCTGTATAGATTTTGTTTTGTAAGTGTATATGGCTATGTGTAGGATCATCATAGAAAAAATAGGTCCTTAAGTGGAGAAAAATTCTGAAAAATAAAAGTTAGGAAACTTGATGTAAAAATTTGAAGAAGTTATCTATATTATTTCAAAAATATGTATGAATAGAATCTGTAGCAAATTGAATGTAGTTTCTAAACTACTAGGTTTAATTTTTATTTTTTTAAAATCTATTTGGTGAAAATTTTAAATTTCAATGCAATAGTACTTAAATTTCAAGGAAAAAATAAGAAGTAGGTGATTGTCTGACCACCCTAACCACAATAAAAAGATAATATTTTTTTAAAAGATTATAGATATAAGTAGAGGACTCATGTCTAGATGTGATGCATATTTTTTTTAATTTTTTCATAAGTAAATAATTAATTATGATTTTTTTATTAGAACTTAAAAAAAATGTAAAAACTTGTATGTCTAACCACCTTAACTTGGTCAAAACTTCATGAAATTCATCTTTTTTTATTATCCTATAGTATGCGAAGCATAGAATGTGACACATGTTTTGGATTCAAAAAATGTGATACCGTTTGAAATCTATAGATGTTTTTCAATCAACTTATCAATAAGGACTTTAGTCGTAATTTAAATAGAAAATGAATAATAATTATTTATTAAATTCAAAGTAAAGCATAATTTATATTGGTGGAAAGCTAATAATCTCCTTTAAAAACCCTTTTCATTTCATCAATTTTGGGTAAAAAAAAGTCATCAACCACATGCCCTACACATACCCATAATATCGCCACTTTTTGGCCCATCATGATCCTGCACATACCCATATGTAGACTATTTTATTGCTTTGCAACCATCACCACTACATAGAAATTTTAAATTAAATAATATTTTTGAAGCTATTGAACAACAATCAACAATGTGCGGGTATCAACTCCTTCCTATGCTTATTCTTTTGGAAGGATAGTTGTTATTTGTTTGAGCCTCTCACGAAACCCCTAAGAAAGAACATACATTATCCACCACTATATTCAATGGTTAGATCAATGTTTCATATTTTAGTTAATATACATCCTATCATTCTAAGAATTCCATAGGAAATATAAAATGAAACACAACTAAAGAAAGCCTACTCTTCACTGTGTTCAATGGTTAGATCAAAGTTTCATATTACACTTAATATATAGCCTATCATTCTAAGAATTCCTTTTTGAGGCTCAACGAAATAATAACTAAAAAGGTGCATTTAACTTTAGATACATATATATTGGTATATTTTTTTTTTTGCAATTGTATATATATGAATTGCATGAATTGGATGCATATGTAGGAATTTGTTTCTTGGATATATATACACTCAAAAAGTATGTGTGGAAATGCATATATGTGGAATTAGATGTAGACAATATACATATAGACTGATATATATGTATATGAGGTTAGATTCACCTTTTTGGTTATTACTTCTTTGAGCCTCAAAAAGGAATTCTTAGAATGATGGGTTGTATATTAAGTGTAATATGAAACATTCATCTAACCATTGAACACATTTGGAAAAATCTTTGTAGAGGATTTCAAAAATAGTTTATTTTCTCGTAAAACAACCAACAAAATGATGCATTATGGAAAATAACATAAACCATTTTATTGCATTGCATCCATCCACAACATAAAGACCATAAATGAAACAATAGATGAAAAAGCTCACAAAATAGAAGAATTCACAGTAACAAACCCATGCAAAAAAAAATGGGTTGTATGCTGGATATGAATATTGTCTTTCAAAGAGGAAAAAAACCACAAAGCAAGAGAATTCATAGTAACAAATCCATGCAAAAAAAAAAAAACTAAATGGGTAGCATGTTGGATATGAATATTATTTGTATATATGGATGTTTTTTGCATCTAATTTCACATAGATATTTGCATGTAGGAAAAATAAAATGAAAGACCACAAAAGAGGGATTTCTCTTGATCCTATGTGGGAACACTTTGGTCGTGAATTTCATCATCCTTCTTGGTTTTTAAAACTGCTAATGTGTGGCTCTGGTCAGGAAAAGGGTGACAAATTTAAATGAAAAATAAATGCATTTGGCACAACAATAGAGAAGGCCAATGAAATTGAACGTCGGTTGGAAAGGCTTGACACTTCAACATTAATTGATGTATAGTTTCTATATAGTGGAGATGGTTGTAATAACACCTACCATATAAAACTTGAGAAAACATAGTGAAGCAATAAAATATTTTGTGCAATTTTTGATAAGCCATTGTTGGGTGTCATTCTCTGGATTTATTTGCTATGAGAGCTTTGAGCCACCATAGTGGCTTTCATATTATTTTCCCTATGTATAGATATGTAGGTATGTGATATTAGATGCAGGAAACATTCATATATGCTTCGCATTTTTTTTTTTTGGGATTTCCAATTTAATCCACTTTTCTGATTGGGAGCCACTTACTAGAAGATGTTCTTAGAATGAGAGGAAAATACTTGCAAAAAAGAACCACCGTACTTCATCCTTGCTTGGCTAATTCTTAGAATGATAGGCTATATATTAAGTGTGATATGAAACATTGATCTCACCATTAATCACAGTGGTGGATAATGTATGTTTTTGCTTGGGGATTTGGTGAGAGCCTATGAGGCTCCATGACCCAATATGGTAGGGTGGAGAATAGGCCTTCTTTTCTTGTTTTTCATTTTATTTTCCCTATGTGCAGATATATATATATATATATATATATAAGTTTGCATCTATCTATATATGTATATTGTCTACATCTAATTCCACATACATACATTTCTACACATACTTTTTGTGTCTATATCTATGCAAGCAACAAATTTCTACATATGCACCCAAACCAATATATATGTGTCTGAAGTTAGATGCACCTTTTTGGTTATTACTTATTTTAGCCTAAAAAAGGAATTCTTAGAATGATAGGCTGTATATTAAGCATGTAATATGAAACATTGATCTAACCATTGAACATAGTGGTAGATAATGTATGTTCTTGCTCAGGGGTTTGGTGAGAGCCTATGAGGCTCCATGACTCAATATGGTAGGGTGGAGAGTAGGCCTTATTTTTTTGCATTTCATTTTATATTTCCTAAGGAATTCTTTAAATGATAAGTTGTATATTAAGTGTAATATAAAAAATTGACCTCACCATTGATCACAATGTTGGATAATGTATCTTCTTTCTTGGGGTTTGGTGAGAGCCTATGCTCCATGACCCAATATGGTAGGGTGGAGAGTAGGCCTTCTTTTGTTGAGTTTCATTTTATATTTCCTATGCATAGATATGTATGTTTGTGAAATTGGATGCACACAATATTCATATGTATGATAGGTTGTATATTAAGTGTAATATTAAACATTGATCTCAATATTGATTATAGTAGTAGAAAATTTATGTTCTTGCCTAGGGGTTCGTTGAGACCTCCATGGCATAATATGGTGGGGTGGAGAGAAAGCCTTCATTTTTTGTGTTTCATTTTAATTTCCCTATGTGAAATTAGATGTAGCCAACATTCATATATAGTCCAAATGTACATTCCTTTCCCACAAAAATTAATTGCTACTTGGAATAGCTTGGCCATGTGTCCATTAATCCAAAAAAATTGAAACATTTGATAGAAGAATGGGTATATATGTTTCAATTAATAGTTGTAGTTTTCCTATTCGAGAGCAACATTGTACATTTATTCAAATTGTTGTTGTTAACTAAAACAAGTTGTACCTATTCTTGTGTGAAATAATTATCTTAGGCCTAGGATTTTCAAGTTGTTTTTGTTATAAAAAAGAAAAGAAAAATAAAATCCAAAACATATGTAAAATTAGATGCAACCAACATTTATATATAGTGTTGCATATTATGCATGCAAGGAATGCAATGCATATATATATACTTACAAAAAAAAAATCTATATTGATATATGTATCTGAAGTTAGATGCACTTTTTGAGGCAAGATTCTCTATTTTATAGGCTTTGACAAAGAAAATTTATATGTGGACATGTATGTATGTGAAATTAGCTATAGAAAACATTCATATATATCTACATTTAAACATGTTGATACATACATACATACATACATACATACACACACACACACACATACATACACACACACACACTCACTCACACACACACACACATAGATATATATATATATATAAATCTTTGAAATTTTTGCTTTCCTTGCTTCTTATCTATCATGCCCATATGCACCTGTGTTTAGAACTTGTCCTCTTGGTTCTTCTCATCCATCATGCTACTAAACAATTGTGACTTTTTGACTTGGCTTAATCTCTTTACATGCATTGTTTCTCTTTAAGTTGGTGTTTGCAAGAACTTTATTGTCTTCCTCATATTATGGTTCTAGGTTCTTCAAATGTATTCAAGTTATAGTCCTACATCAAGTGTGGAAAAAAAAGCCATAAAAATACCAAATAACCCAACTCTATTATGCATAGCATAGAGACTACATCTGTGAAAATTGTTGGGCCAAATACTTGCAACAAAGAACCATAGTAGCTTGTCTTTTCTTGGCTAATTTTTAGAATGATAGGCTATATATTAAAAGTAATATGAAACATTGATCTCACCATTGATCACATTAGTGGATAATGTATGTTTTTTCTTGGGGGTTTGGTGAGAGAAAATCAGGCTCCATGACTCAATATGGTAGGGTGTAGAGCAGGCCTTCTTTTGTTGTTTTCATTTTATTTTCCCTATGTGGAGATATGTACATATATATAAATCTTCATCTATCTATATATGTATATTTTCTATATCTAATCCCACATACATACATTTCTACACATACTTTTTGGGTGTTTATATATCCAAGCAATAGAATCCAAAGCATGCAATGTAGATATATGTAGTTACAAAAAAAAATCTATATCGATATATGTACCTGAAGTTAGATGCACCTCTTTAGTTATTATTTATTTGAGCGTCAAAAATAAATTCTTAGAATGATGGGTTCTATATTAATTGTAATATGAAACGTGTATCTAACCATTGAACACAGTGGTAGATAATTCATGTTCTTACTCAAGGGTTTGGTGAGAGCCTATGAGACTCCATGACTCAATATGGTAGGGTGGAGAGAAAACATTCTTTTGTTGTGCTTCATTTCATTTTCCATGTGTGCAGATACGTACATATCTATATAAGTTTGCATCCATCTATATATGTATATTGTTTACATCTAATTCCACATACATACATTTCTACACATACTTTTTGTGTAAATATATATCCAAGCAACAGATTCCTACATATGAATCCAATGCATGCAATGCATGTATATGAAATTTCAAAAAAAAATCTATACTAATATATGTGTATTTGAAGTTAGATGCACCCTATTAGTTACTATTTCTTTGAGCCTCAAATAAAGAATTCTTCGAATGATAGGCTATAACCATTGTAGATTGTGGTTTATGTGATTATGGAGGACAACCACACACCATTGTCATGTGCTTGATAGAGGACAAACAATTTTTCGGTTGCATCACATTGTTTATCCCTACAATCACATGGCAATGGTGTATGTTGCTCCATTCAACAAAACCATTTTCAATGTTATGGTTGACTTGGTTCTTATGTTGTATGTATATGTACATTTTTTTTGCTTTCTAGTTATTGCTTTTATATGTGCCCATGTTTGGTGAATATATTCCTACATATGCATCCAAGTCATGCAATTCCTATATATATACTTGAAAAACAAAATCTATACTAATATATAGGCATCTAAAGTTAGATGCACCTTTCTAGTTATTATTTCTTTGAGCCTCAAAAATGAATTGTTAGAATGATAGGCTCTATATTAGGTGTAATAAGGAACATTAGTTTCACTATTGATCACAATGTTTGAAAATGTATGTTCTTGCTTAGGGGTTTGGTGAGAGTCCAAGAGGCTCCATGACACAATATGGTAGGGTGGAGAGCATGCCTTCTTTTGGTGTGTTTCATTTTATTTTTCCTATGTGTAGTTATGTATGCTTGTGAGATTAGATGCATATAACATTCATATGTATGATAGGTTGTATATTAAGTGTACTATTAAACATTGATCTTTGTATTTATTATAGTGGTAAATAGTAGACCTATTGTCTACATGTAATTCCACATACATACATTTCCACACATACTTTTTTTGTGTATATATATTCGAGCAACAAATCCCTACAAATGCATCCAACACATGCAATGCCTATATATGTGCTTGTAAAAAAAAATCTACACCAATATTTAGGTATTTGAAGTTAGATGTACCTTTTTGGTTATTATTTCTGTGAGCCCCAAAAATGAATTGTTAGAATGATAGGTTGTATATTAAGTGTAATAAGAAACATTGGTTTTACCATTGATTAGAGTGGTGGACAATGTATGTTCTTTCTCGGGGGTTTTGTGAGAGCCCATGAAGCTCCATGATCCAATATGGTAGGGTAGAGAGTAGGCCTTCTTTTGTTGTGTTTCATTTTATATTTCCTATGTGTAGATGTCTATGTTTTTGAGATTAGATGCAAACAACATTCATATGTATGATAGGTTGTATATTAAGTGTAATATTAAACATTGATCTTAGCATTGATTATAGTGCTAGACAATTAATGTTTTTGCTTGGGGGTTTGTTGAGAGCCCTCAAGGCTCCATGACCCAATATGGTAAGGTGGAGAGAAAGCCTTCTCTTAATGTGTTTGATTTTATTTTTCCTATGTGCAAATATCTACCTATGTGAAATTAGATGCAATCAACATTTATATATAATCTTTCCTATTATACATGCAAGGAATGCAATGCATATATATACTTACAAAACAAAATATATACTAAAATATATGTTTCTTAAGTTAGATGCATTTTTTGTTGGTTGGACATTTGTTTTATTTTCCATTTTCCCAATGTTTATCACATCAAAACAACTTTTGTTCCTAATCCTATTGCTTTGTTGCTTATAGAAGTGGTTATACATTGAGACAACATGCTCTATTTTTTAATCTTTGACCAAATTTTTTTATGTGGATATGTATGTGTTAGCAATAGTTTTGCACCCTGTTGAATACAATATTCAACAAACTACTGAAACATGGAAACCTCTTTCAGATGTGGGTGATCTGCACGAAAGAGGAATATCTAGAGTGAGCTGGTTCTCCAAATGATAAATCCTATTCTAAAACTCCAGGGGAAAAGGGATAAAAGATGAACTAAAAATAAATCTGAATCTAACTGATGATTGACTAAAACTTCTGATAGAAAATTTAAACCTGCCACTCACAACAATTCCTTTACTACAATGATTCCTACAATCTCACCAATACATGATCTCATCATTAATTCATGTGAAGATTCAAAATTTCGAATACAACATATAACCTGAAATACATGAAATCTTGTGCAAAAAAACTCATAAAGGCGGACATTAAGGTTTCAAATTTGAATACACAAAAACATCAAACTGTTGTTACCAGTCTTAAGACAAGAAAGTGAAAAGAACTCTATTGTATTATTGGAACTAAAAGAGTGTCAATCTATCAAAACTAAGTACAATGTTCACAAGCTCCAAAATTCCTAAGAGCAGGAATTCTGATCTATACTACTGAGAGAGAAAAAAGACAGTCTCTCAATACATAACCCTCAAGAAACCCTAATCCGAGCTCAAAAAAAAGCTCAAGGAAAAAGGCTTCAAGCTGTCTCAAAAAATGCTTAAAAGTAGGAAAAAGCACAATGCATTCATGATGAACATGTCAAGCCTCTAAAAATAGGCTGAATCTGCTTTAAAAGCTCAAAAAACACCTTATCTCTCCAAGATAAGACTGAAATCTGACCAAGAGGAAAAGTCAATAAAAGATCTACTAAAAATAGCAAGAAAACACAACAATTTATAGAATATCGCTTTTATGATTCTACTTACAAGATGTAGATTTGCACAATTTGTCTATTTTTGCAATTTAAAGATTGAAAATCTTTTGCAAAAAGAAAATCTCCTTATTTCTCCATTACAATATTCTAATTTTATCACAAAAATCATAAAAGCATTACACAAATACTTCTTTCATTTCTTCAATCTTCATTGATTTCTCTAAAATCAACTAAAATCAGAACCCTAAAATAATAATCACCAAATCCTAACCCTAGGTCATAAGGCTCCACTATCACCCTTACATCATTTCACATCAAACAATACTCATAATTCATATTCAAGCTCCATATTTCACTAAGGAAAGAAAAAGTTTAAAAGACTTAACCTTCGACCTAACAAAGAAGATTCGGCCCCCCTCATAAGCTTTAAACTCAAATTTTAGTATAGTCATAATGAAAACATTATGAATTTCGGCCTCCATTGGAAATTCAACATGTGCTCTAATCGAATATTCTAGATCATCATAGGGTCAAATTAGGGCTTGATCAAAACAAAGTCAAACCCTAATGATCACTCATTTTGCACTCTCTAATTTGAAGGAAAGAAGCTCTATCGCTGCCTTGACTGAGTTGAACTTGAACTCGAATGCTTTGAGAAACCATTCTCTAACTTCTGATAGTTGAAACTAAAATAGGTAAGTCTGATTTTGAAGTATTGAAGCTCTTTTCACTCTATTTCAAAGGGCCAAGAACACGTTAAGGTCGTGGCCTGTACGAGTCTATTCTCTGATTTCTTTGCACTCCTTGTGAATTTTTGTTTGCTTGGCTTACCTATGAGCTCTTACTAATCTGGAAATCCTATGAGAAAGATTACTTCAGTTCTGTCTTCAGCTTCTATGCACAAGGTGAACATCTTGTTGTAGTTCCACAGCTACTCACTCTTGTTCTTTATTATGGCTTGATAGCCACGGCTAACACACTCTAATATCTTTGTCTTGCACTTTCTGTGTGTTTTCCTGTGCATACACCAGTGTCATTGGTCCATCCTCACTATGAAAGCTCAGCCACTCCTTAAGAGCTCAGGCCCTTGGAATTTGAAAGCCATTTGAAACTTCTGGCCATGGCTTTAGTGCTCCATCAAAAATATAAATTGGTAATTTTCCTCTTGCTAGACACTTACTCTCTAAAAACTTAAAGATTTTCTTCTTTAATCAAGAACTTTTGGCCATGCCCAGGCCGAGCTAGATATGTATCGTAGAAAAGCAATGTCTTTAATTTTGGCTTGACCTAGAACAACAAACTCCTCTTTATGCCTTTCTGAGTGTAAATCTGCTTGTGGGTATTTGAAATCATTGAAGAAAATTGCATTTCCTTTATCCTAAAGCCCGATTGATCATAGGGAATTCACATTTTTGTATTATACCACTGTCTCATGCAAAATCCTCACATGGGTTGTCATGATTACTACATTTTCTATATTTTGAAGCTCAATTGAAATATGGGTATCATAGATGGCCGAAAATAGTGAAAATCTGTGTTTATTGGAAACCCCAACATGGGTATTTGATATTTCAAAAGAGAACTGTATTTTCTTCAATCTGAAACTTGGCTCCACATAGGAAATTCCCATTTTGAATGTATTTATCTATTTTATGCAAAAAACCATATGGGTTATCCCCATTAATAATTTCATGGCCGTATACAGGCCATGCCATACTTATGCATCAAAATGGGCCTTCTGTTATTTTCTGGGCTTGACCCACCATTGCTAGTTTTGTTTCTTCATTCATGTTCAAAACCTGACATGGGTATACTGAAATATAATGGAACTCTCATTTGACTATTAACCCTCATGCAGGTACTCATTATCTTGAAGGAAAACTATTCATTTGCTATTTTTGTTGAAAACTAGTATGACTCTCCATGATGTTCACGAGATTCTGAAAAATCTATCTTGAATTTAAAATCTCATATGTGTACTGAGCTCGAAATTGTACATTCCATTATGGTCTTTCAAAAAGAAGAAAAAAAAACCCCGCTCCTTTTCTGTAGAAGACTCAACTAAGTATCAGGAAGCTTTGAAGAAAAATATGTTATAAACTCAAACCCTAATATGGGTGTATGAAAAAAAAAAAATCAAAATCTGCATATTGATTTGCATTCAAGTTATGGGCTCAACCCATGATGGCTTCCAACTGTATTATGTTGCTTATCTTGTAAATATGATAAAACTTTTACCTTACTGTTCTGACAAGATCTCAACTGAGTAATCTGGAAATGATGAAAATCCTATATATTTGTTGTATTTAGTTCATGGCTCAACCTATTACAAGTGATGTCTTACTTTGACACTTGTAACTCTTTTGAAGACACAATAGAACAATCCCTACTATGCAATATTTTCCTAATATATAAAAGGTTAGTAATCCCAATAATATTGCAAATTCTAGGCTTCTAAGGCATTTGAATTTTGTAAATTCCAGCATGATTCTATGCTTATGTATTGTGAAGAGAGAGGATTCTTAAATATAATGTACCCATGCATGTTTTTTGTACAAATAGTAGTGTCCTTTGACTTCTAGATCTTCATAGTCTAGCTTTGACAATTTGTTCAAGTAACTCTCTGAAGCAATCTGAATGAATAGTAATTGTTGCCTTGCCTTAAGCATTGATAAATGATCCTGTTTGAAACACTATTCCAACCAACTAAGTTAGTTGTCCTTGCTGTAGCTTTTAATAACGAGTACCCCATATTCAGCTACTGTATCACTGATGCTTGTTACTATATCAAGTTACTTTCCTTTGCACTCAGAAATGTTCTCCTTTTTTGAAATCTTTGATCTTACCATACAAAAACATAGCTTTCTACTCATAGAAATTTGAATGAACACTGATACTCTTCATTCTTGCAACTCATTCATAGTATTTGAAAACTCTCTCTGTGTAGAAAAATTGGACCTCCTTAAATCATTCAAATTCCTTCTTGAAACTGCATTCTGATTACTTGAACATTGAACTCATGCTACCTTCCTCAAGATAGAACTTGTCATGGTTAAGATCTCAAAACATAATTGATCTAAAGAAAACTCCTGCTTTTCCTGTTTTAGCACTTATGCAAGACTTTAGCTGAAATATTGAGTCATAATGAAATGCATCAAGCTATCCATTCTCTTGCATAACTGACACCTCATAAACTCTTTCTAGAAATAAACTGCCTACTCTTTCTTTAATATTCTGGAATGATCACTTGCTTGATTATTCATAAATTTGTATTTGTTTTATTAGCCAACTATAATTGATGATTCATTTAGCCCCTTGAATGCACTATTTGTGTTCGTTCTCAGCTATAACATGGTACTCTTCATGCATTTTTATGTCTTGACTTATCAAACTACTCTTAAAATATGTTCTCTTTGACGATGAAAATTAAATCAAACCATTAAGGCATAATGTATGCCTGTTCACTATCTAAGAAAGAATTGATGAATTGAAACTTACATGACATATGATTATGACTAGCATAGAAAATGAAGTTATTCAACAATTTCTGATGTAAATATACTCAGTTAAATTTGTTAAGTGAACCAAACTCATTGTTCACCTGTAGCCTTCAGAAAGCAATCCTAATCGTTATGAATGCACAGTTGGTTTCGTTACTTAACGGATAACTCTATTTTACTCTTTCAGTTGTTCTTCATTCCATTTGATGAATATGATAAAGTATCTTTACCTCAACCCATTTAAAGAATAGGGTAGCATGCTAAGCTCTACCCTTGTGGGAGCCCGTTTTACTCCACATGCTTGGTCTTTGAATAATGTTCAGCTTCATGACTTTACCTATACCTGCACAAGAAAGCAAACAACTTTAACATAAAAAATAGAACATATTGATCATGATATTGTTATCTCTCTTTCAGCTCACTTCTTTCGTATTGCACTTGATTAATTGTGTCAATGCATAGTTAATAGTAGGTTGTACTATTGTGGGTGCCCCATATAATTTATATCATAATCGGAGCCACTGACACCCCTCTTTTCCTCTTACAGGTCGATGAAGCTCAAGATGTTGAGGTGCACCATTCAGCTTCAAACGCCAATAATCAGGCAATGATGATTATGTTGTTACTTATGTGTTTTACTTTCTGCATCTCCAGTAGTGCAGTGTGCTATTAGCAATGTGTTGTAATAGTTATATCCACGGCTTGTGTGGATTTTTGATTTTCAATTATGCTTTTCATTTGAAAAGAAAATGCATTTTCATGCAATGTTGTAATATCATTCTGATTGTGAAATCAAATGAAGCCTTGTAAAAAATATGAGTTCTTTATGAAATAAATGAAAGCATCTGCAATGCTATTTTGCTTATTTACTCAATTTTGTATTTCTTTTAATTCTGCAACATCTGAAGGGCACTCTAAAACTCTATTCTTCTTTAAAAAGAATAACTGTTACTCAATGCATAATAATGATAATGTGAAACAACATGAAACTTAAACTACAATTCCACCCTATGGTGTGATAACATTCAGCCAACTCCTCCATTTGAGTTGTGGCAAAAAATTGGTAATAGTATGTATGTGAAATTAGTTACAAACAACATTCATATACATCTACATTTAAACTTGTTGATACATATATATACATCTTTGCAACTTCTGCTTTCCTTGCTTCATGTCCATCACACCCATATGTACCTATGTTTAGAACTCCTCTTGGTTCTTGTCATCCATCATGCTACTAAATAATTGTGATTTTTTGAGTTGGCTTAATCTCTTTAGCTATACCATTATTCTTCAAGTTGGTGTTTGCAAGCACTTTATTGCTTTCCTCATATTATGGTTGTAGGCTCATCAACCCTATTCAAGTTCTAGTCCTACATCAAGTGTGGATCAAAAAAAGGAAACAAAATGCCAAAGAAACCAACTCTATTATGTGTAGCATAGAGACCAGATCTATGCAATCCGTTGGGCCAAATACTCTAAAAAAAGAGTCATTATAGTTCATCCTTACTTGTCCCTGCCTAATCAAGAGGTCACATGACAATTGTTTTCAAGCTTGTTAGAAATACATGTTGGCTTCTATATTCCCACGCCCTCCATCCCTTGGAAGATTGTGCATAACCTTCCCAATGAAGGTGCCTCAACAATGGGCAGTTGTGGATCTTAGTACAACCTTTCCAAGCATGGCTTGTCATCTGTGTCATTAGCCCATCACCATTTTAATAGTATGTTTGGAGATTATTTTTGTGCTACAATGCAGTCCTTCTACCGACGCATTGATGCTTTGTCTGATTTGAAATTTTGTAGTACTTGCACGGAAAGATACGTCAACATGAAAGTGCAAGCATCCAACCCATACTTTATTTTCTTGCATTGTGATTTTGAAAAGGGCATCCACCAATTTAGTTCAATGAATAAGATGGACCCAAGACCATAGCCTCTTGTCCTTGCAAAGCTAACTCAGGTTGAAGAAATGCTTATAGCTAGAGTTGCTCCAATTTTGCAAGTGACCCATGCTAGAGGAGGCCAATACAAATATAGTGGCCATACTATAAGCTTCCCTCAAGATATCACGACCATTGCAACTTTTTTTCCACATTTCCCAAATGATGTTGAAGTGGTGATTGTTTGAAGAACTAGCATTCAGGGAATGAACTATGATTGTTATGTTGACAAACATAATGTCATGGTTGCATCGATATACAAAATTGAAAATGATCCATACTATAGTGATGTTACAATTGATTGTGATGCTTTAAATTTGTTTCCTACTACAAGTACCGACATCTCTATTCTTTTGCACACAATGAAAGAACCAATATAGAACATAGTTGAACCAGTAACATCTTCTAAAATAGTTATTGACGAGGAAGTTGAGCTTGAGGACTCATCATCATTTATTCCATTGTTTCCCAACCCTCCCCAGGAATTACAAGAAATTAGAGATGCCTTGTAGATTGAAGACATTAGTCAAGATAAATTTCCTTGGCCTAAGATAAATTCTAAAAAAACCAATGAATAGAATACATAAGGGTTATTAAGCAAGGAATTTCCAAAATTGTTCCCCACAAAAACAACAATGTCCCTACAGTTGAGAAGCATAAAAATTCACTTACATGAATATGTATTTCACTTGATGAGATACTATGATAATAGATTTGGGAGGCATGGGGTGATCCCACAATACTAGTTTATAATTTTTGGCCAAATTGGACACTAAAATATTTTTTTCTAACTAAATCTTCACCTTCAAGCACCTATAGTGGCTAAACTGTGAGGAATTTGAAGATGATACAAACTAGAGTTTCATGGCATTTTTTTTTATAGATTCTAAATATATTTTTTTCAAAATTTTTGGAATCATATTGCACTTCTTTTTCCATCTCCCTTGAAAACTAGTTTTTTTTCAGAAAACAACATTTTTAAAAAGTGACTCTCACTGTATAATGCACAATTTTTTTTTCCATGAAGGATAAAATTCCAATTTTTTTGAATTTAGACTTTTAACTTTGATATCTAGTGCTTCCCCTTGGTTATATAGTGTTTTAT
>VDFB02281492.1:283086701-283124366 GCA_007258455.2 Sequoia sempervirens
GAGAGAGAGAGAGACTTGAGAGAGGGAGAGTGGGTAGGAGGTAGAGACTTGAGAGAGAGAGAGGAAAGGAGTGGGAGAGAGATAAAGGGTAGATGTTACAAGGTTTTAGGATTTTAAGGGTTAAGGGTAGAGGGGAGAGAGGGAGAGGGTGTAGGAGGGAGAGAATTGAGAGAGAGGGTGGAGTGGGAGAGAGATGGATGGTATAATATGGAGAGACTTGAGAGAGAGGGAGGGAGGGAGTGGGAGAGAGATAGAGGGTACAAGGTTAAGAGTAGAGGGTAGAGGGTAGAGGGGAGATCGAGATAGGAGTGAGTGAGTGAGAGAGAGAGACCTATGAGAGGGAGAGGGAGTAGGAGTGAGATAATTTAGAGAGAGAGAGAGAGTGTGGGAGAGAAATAGAGGGTAGAGGGGAGAGAGATAGGAGTGAGTGAGAGAGAGAATTGAGAGAGGGAGAGGGGCTAGGAGGGAGAGAATTGAGAGAGAGAGGGAGGGAGGGAGGGAGGGAGAGGGTAGGAGGGAGAGACTTGAGGGAGAGACAAGTTACAAATCGCTACCCCAAGGTCTCTCGGGTATCAAGTCATGACTTGCTTGAAATTTCTCAGTGATTTCATATGATCTTGCTAGTAATCATAGGGAATCCTTACATAAGTTAAGTTGGAGAGGAATTTTTCCTTAAAATGGATTTCTTAAGGTGTTGAGGTTGATGTGCAATTGCTGCAAGTTCAAAAGAGTTGTTTAGAACTCCTCTATCATCAAATTTGGATTTACAATGTGTAATGAACTTTGTCTTAAGCACTATTTAAAAGAAAAGTCAAAAGGACAGGGGAAGAGGAAAGTTCCTAGACCTAAAACTACTAGTGAATAGTGATAATGGAGGATGCTACAGTGGACAACCTTCCCAAAACTAAGTTCCACTTAACCAAATTAGCTCACAATCTCATGAAACCAGTGCAATCTTCTAAGGTCTATAGATTTTCAACCATTCATTCACCATAAAGCATGAATAAAAGATAGAATTTAAATGTAGCATTCAATTTATGTCTAGAATAGCTTTGCACTGCTATTTATCATCAACAAATAACAAAAAACATGGACAAGGAAGGGCATCAACACGATAGAATTCTTCACCATCGATGAGCAACATTGACTAACCTACTAAAGCATGCTAAAAACATAGAACAACAAAGTAAACCTATTCAAATTTACTTACTATGAGGAGAAGAATCGTGAAACATGAAATTGGAACTCAAGAATCCACCAAAATCAATGAATTTCTATTAAAATTCTAGTAGCATGTCTTTTTAACAACTTAACTCTCTCCTAAAAATGAGAGGAGACCCCCTATTTATAGTGTACAAAAAGAAAAATGAATGGCCAGGATTAAATCTCATTGTGTAGCCAAGACTAACCTTAATATTTCTCAATTTAAAATAGGCCATTTTTTCCTCTTCCCTATTTTTTCTTGTACCCTATTTTGTCATCTAGTGGGTAGCACTGTAGTGATTTGTCTTTTAGCTTATTTCTCTTTTGTTGCAGCTACTTTGTGAGGAACTCATCATCAATAACCGAATTTTGTTCATGCTTCTTCATAGTAGCATTTTCTACAAACTTTCCAATTAATGCCTTGGGCTTATCCCACTCCATTACATCATATTGGATTACCTAAAAGCTCAATTTCTTGGACTTGTTGGTAATGACATCCCAATATTTATCGCATTTTATCATATTATTTATCACCTACTCAAATTGAATGAAGACTCGTGCAACAAAATCCATGAAGTCTATTGTGAGTGTATTTGTGTCTCCATTCTCCATCTTCTGATGGAAGTAAGGATTTATTTTCTCTGAATCCAAATCGGTGGTAGGCATATCATAATTCGTCATTAGCTTTAGATACTCTTCATAGGCTGTCCTTATCTCTTTAGCCTAATTGATGTCAAGCTCCACTTCATCGAACACCCATTAGAGGATCTCCTTTCTATGATCAAGGCCTAATTTCCATGTTTCTACGAGCCAATGATCATCCTTCACCAACATAGGCTCCTTTTCCCATGTTCTTTTAGGAATTTCAAGGATAGCCTCAATTTTAGGATATGTAATCCTATATAGCTTTGGGAAATCAATGCAGAATTTCCTTGTGCCTTCAAGCTACTTTTCCACCTCTCATAACTTATTCGTTGTTCAAACAACACAACTAATACCCATATTTCCATTATAGAACACATGTCTGAACCAATCTTCAATGGTCTCCATCCAATTCTTCCTCCTTTTGAGTTTTTTGATATGGTCCTTGGATAGCGGTTGTGGTGGCACTAGTGATGTGGTGGGTATTTCTTTGGAAAAGGACCATTGTTGTATATAAGCCATTAAATCTGCCACTTGTGCTTTTAATTCCTCATTTGAGGACTTGTCCTTATGCATTTGGTGCACAATAGTAGCAATTGATCCTTGGAGGTGATCAATCTTTTGTTTCTATGTGGTCATTCCCAATTCAATGGTGGATACATTATAACTGACCCTCTCTTCTTCCACCATTGGAGTAGCTATCTGCATGGTCCTTCATCCTAAGGCATCCATTTTTATGTGGGATTTGACACTTGGTTTCTTCTCCTTCTTTGTCCCTATTTGTGCTCAAGCCAAGATGGCTTCTAGCCTCACTTTCGGATCCATAAGGATGGGGGCCTTCTATAGAAATTTCTTTTCTAGCCATTCAAGCATCTGGAACCCTTCCTTCGGTGATTCATGATCACCTTCCTCCTTTTCAACATGATGGATCTCCATTTCTTAGTAACCCAGGGCCTCTTGTTCTGTCTTTTCTTCCTCTTCTTCATTAGAGTCACAAATCAATACGGTAGCTTCTTTCTGTGACTCAATGATGGCTATGTTTTCCTTGGGGCTATCATCCCCTTTAGATGTCTTATCTTCTTCTTCTTTCTTTTGTTCTACAAGATGTTCTACCTCTAGGATTTTCCTTGCTTTAGCCTCTTCTTAAGGCTTGTCCTCTTCTTCATCTTTCTCTTCTTTTATTTTTTCCTCTCCTATAGGAGGCATCTCCTCATTATGATCATGGATTTTCCCTTGTTCTTCAGTAGGAGCTTCTAAGTTTACCTCCACTTCCTCATCTGTATCCCTCTTCTCCTTAGAAGGTTTCCTCTCAACTTCTTCCCTGACATCTCTATTTTTTTGGGCAAACTCTTCCTCAAGATCTTGGTCAAGAATTTTTATGATGTATTTTTTGCCTGAATCCTCAATATCTTCTTCATAGGATTGTGTTTCCTCTTCCTGATGAACTACCTCATCAATGACCATGTGTTGGTGATCTGGGTGCTTGTGATAGTCATCAACTTCCACTTCTATTTATTTAGTTGCTACCCTTTCTCATCTCTCCAATTCTTCAAAAATATACATTGTTGCCTTCATCATAGGTGGTTCAGTTAGAGGAGGAGGAACAAGGAGGCTAGCAACAACTTGTTCAATGGAAGCCTACACTATAGGGTAATACTCCAAAGAGCTCCATTGGTATGTTTTACATATGCCTAGTGAAAGCTTCTAGGAGAGTAAGAGTGGGCATTGATGTTGTTGCAAAGGCTAATGGAATCATTTTCAATGGATTCATGGAGGAATAATAGAGTGAGGAAGTAGTAGCAGAGGAAGAATCTATCACAGAGGCGAGGTGAACCAAAAGTCCACCACAAGCAAAGAAGAAGCATGTAATGCCTAAGATGTTGGTAGAGGAGTGATGGTAGTGGTAGCAATAGTGGCAGTGAGGGTGAGGAAAAAGGTGGGGATTTGGGTTTCTCAACCTCTTCTTCCTCTCCTTCATGGAGGGGGTCCTCCTAAATGCTGGGCATCTCTGTGAAACATCCTGATTTCTTTTCTTTCTTAGAGGACTCATCCTCTTACGGTTTCCTGGAATAAACATTATGCTTAGGTTGGTGTTCTACCACCTCTTTTCTCTTCCTTGATCTAGTAGTTGGGGGAGACTTTGAGGTTTCCCCAGATGGGGTCATAGAACTTCCACTATCAATCTCACTCTTGAGTTTCTCCTTGAGCTCACAGTATGTTAAAGTGGATCCTTGCAGTTTCAACTAATAAATTTTCCCATCGATCCACTGCTTTGTTCTAGCTTCAATTGGATTAATCAAAATATTGAGGTCATTGACCTCTTCCTTGTCCTAGTCAATTAGAGGCAGCGACAAGTTGGTGATGGAATTGAATCTTGGATCAATTACATTATTTTATTCCTCCACAACTTGATTCGACACCGGGAACAAGTTAACCATTTAAACAAAATATGCCTTCATGTGCATGTAGTGCCTCATGCACACCTCTTTATCATCTTTGCAATTCTCCCAAAATTTCTCCACATTGTGGAAATGGGAATACTCATTTCTAACCATTTTCTTCAGCTTGCCATACGGATCCATCTGTGGCCAGGCAGTGTGAAGCTCCAAGTTGTATTCAATGATTTCCTTCTTTGAGTACTCCACACACTAGGATGCGGGGATTGCATTCATGCCTTGACCAAATATTAAAGGATATAGAATCCTCGGCATATGCTTGTCACTCAAAATAGTATGTGCATGCTATAGCTACCTAGAGATTTCAAGTAGTATCAAACAAACATTTGGGTACCAAAGCAGCTTATATGGCCTCTCAGAGAAGCCCTCAATTCTGATGTATGTGAATTTAGGAAATTGAATGAAAAGGAATCCAAGTCAGTAGATGAAAATTTTTTCACTATGAGTGACTCTCCTTTTGAAATCACCTCCAATTAATCTAATAATGTGCCTAATAAAGGCATCATTTACCCTGTCGTAATCTTTCTTAAAAATTTTGTACTAGAGCTATGAGTATCTATTGTAGACTTTCAATTACCTCCCTAGAGTCTAGCTTGGTGCCACAAAGAGACCTCTGTACTGAGCATTGTCGGCTAGCAGATAGACCAACTAAGAGGTCATGTAGAATTGGGATCTCTTCTTCACTGCTACAAACTGCTCATGCAGGCAGTTACTGATCATTCCCGCCTAGTGGAATTTGGTCTTCCCTTTGATAATCTCTTCTATGAAATACAATATCCATTCCTAGAAATATGCTGCAGTGGGGAGGCCCATAACTCTGCTTAACAAGGTTACCAAATCATGGTAATACTCATGGAAATAACTTCTAAAAATCTCCTGAGGAACTTTGTTCACGATGTCCCTCTTTTCCTTCAACCAATATTGATTGATCAACTTCTTGCATTTGAGGTGGTCAGCTTTCCAGGTGCTTTCAGCGTACTCCTTTGATGTCTCCTCCATCTCATCAAAGGTGGGAATGTGGAAAGTCTACCCTATAGACTTGGAGGATAGGTCAGCCAATACATTCCCATCTTGATCCACAATTCTTTTGGTTGATTCTTGGTGGGCCTCTCTATAGACCATCACTAGCTTAGGAGCCACAAGGGCAGGTGAGAAACTGGTTGTCTTGGACAACCTCATTTTCCTTATCTTCTTTGCATTCTTAGTAGTAGGTTTGACGATGACCCTCCATTTGAATTCAACAAGGTCTATATGTCCTAGGTTTGTATCTGAGACACTGTCCCATTCTGTGGTTACTTTGGTATTGATCTCTACCCCTTGGATTTTTTACTTCATTTGATATTTATCTTCTTTACCTCTTGGTGCTTTGGTAACCTTCTCTCCCTTTTCCTTCTCTATGAACTCTCCCAAAGGTCCCACAATTGATTCCATATATCCTACAATCAAAGGAGCTATCAACATGTTCATGTACAAAAAAAGGGGAACGTTAGCAAAATCCTACAAAATCCATGTTAGATCGAGTAACTCATTGTTCAAGGATCCTAACATTTCTTTCAAATCATGATTTTCCTTTCATTTGGGGAAGTTATAACAATGCAGGCCCAATGGTGTGACTTCCTTGGGCTGGCAGCCATTTTGAGGGTTGTTGTGAATGGACAATAGTCAGGGCATAGTGGCCCACATGGTTCTATCCATGCTTAGAATTTTTCCATGAGATGAGGCACACCAAGAGGTTAAGCTATTTTGGGACATGTTCTTGATCATCTCTGAGGTTTTAGGATTGATAGCTCATTCATTCAAGAATGCATGCCTAAAGTGTGTGGGTGTAGGGCCTATCTTATCTAGTTTGGGCTCTGCTATTTGAAATAGAAATAGAAGAGTAGCATCACACAAGTAGCATCCCGCAATATGGGGCCTACATGGTCGGTGGATGACACCCTTTTGCATTTGGAAGTTTAGTTTGTTTGATAGGGTGCAGGTGAGGAGACACAGGAGGACGTTGAGCATCAGCCATTCAAAATGGAGAAAAGAAGACAGTGGTCTACTAAGGGTGGCTTGCATGGTTGGGTTCACATGGAGGTACGACAGGGGTCATTGGTTTGCCATCGGCTAGATAGAAGTGAAGTTATGCGCTTCATAGCAAGGGGGAGGCATCTACTGGTAGTTTCAAAGCGGCGAGAACAAAATGAATTTCTACAAGTGGCCACCCACATGGGGCAGTTCACATGGTTCTCTATACTTATCAATTTTCAATAATCATTCATGTAGAGTTCAATATTGGGGCTTGTAGAGGAGAAGGAAAAAGGTCTCTGGCTGTATGAGATGGAAAACATAAGGCAGCGGTAACCTGCATCAAATCGGTCCACAAGTATAGACTTGATCATTCATTTTTTAGGTGCAAATGGAGGTGGTGAGTGCGGAGTCTGCTAGGAGGATAGATGGTCAACCATTACCATTTTGGATGGAGAACAATTGGCGGAGCCCTATAGACAGAAGTCTACAATGGGCAACCCGCAAAAGAGCCAACATTGTCATTTATGCTTAAGAGATCCAGACGGAGATGACCGGGGTGGGAGCTACATAGCAGGAGGTTGGGATTGATCAGTCATTTTGGAATGACACATGAGGGGTGATCTAGGTTCAGAAGCCCATAGTCGTGGACCCGTGATGGTCGAGAGACATTTCTTTGGGCTTGTGAATTTTTCTATGTTTGAAAGGGACGGACAAGAAAGGGTGCCCTCCCACACATGTGGGTCTAAGGGAAATGAAGGTAGTTATTTTAAATTTTATCATTTGAGGAGCAGGGCAGAGATAGTAGGCTCTTTGTGGACCTACGGGATGTGATGGCTCCAGTTCAAGAATAGTTGGGGAAGGTGAAAGTTCTGCATGGTTTTAGGGGAAGATTTTGAAAGACTTTCAAATTTCTAAGATGTGGGTTTTGTTTGTCATGATATCTTCTTCCCATTATGAAGGTTTTTAGTCTTTAATATTTTAATAAATTTTTAGAAATGAAGAAAAAATATGAACAAGCGGCAGTAGAGGACTGACTTGGGAAACCACATGAAAATTGTAAAGGGATGACAAATAATGATTCTCCAAATAGCAAGGAGACAATGCAGGCATGAAGGGGGTGGTAGTTGAAGGCTCTAACAACTTTGCAAGAGGAATGTCAGTGAAAATGACCTGTCAATGTGCCTATTTATAAAATTTAGTGCATTAAATGCTTTCCATTAATGTTGGTACAGTGGCAGACAATGTTGATTGGTATGCAATTCAAAAGCAACAACAACTAGAATGGTGGAGTCCGTAGGGTGGATATTAGCTGAGGGTTGGCCATTTGGCCATTTGGAAATGAAAGTGGTAATGGAAGCTGCAAATCTCGTATAGTGGGTAGACGTACTAAATTAGCCATTTGAAACAGTGAAGACAGGGTAGAATTCTGCATAGGGCAGACCCGCATTGGATGAAGGATGACAATTTGAAGCCCTGAAGGAAAATTGCTAAGGGAACTCCACAAAGGCTAGAGACTTGAAAATTTTCAAGTCGATGAAACTTGGTCAACTTGAGATGGTGACTCTAGGAGTCCTTGACCACTTATGACTCAAAATAAGGGCACACAAAATGAGATGATAGTGAAAGTGACCCAGAAAAGCGAAAAGAGAGGGTCCTCATTCTGAATGGGGCATGTGTGCTATAGGCACAACAAATGGTGACTCTACTAGGAAACGCTCCTAAGCGTTCTAGGGATAAATGCTCATTCAGAACCCAAAATCTCTGGTTTCACAGACCAGGAGCCAGTTTCCAAAAGTGAATTGTGAGACTTGAAGGAGAATATGATCCTTAACTAAATCAAATCACAAAATATCTCAGAAGTGTGTACGTATGGTGAATTCATTTCTTTTTTTTAGAGACTATGACAAATGACCGTTAATTGGACCAAACAAGCTATGAATCATCTAGCTCCAAAAGTAACTGGGACATTGCCCCATTGCTAGTCAGACATCCATAGCCTCGAAAGAGTTGTCATTATGACCCCATGAACATTTCTCTACTTCCAACGAAGCATCCATAGCCCCGGTAGAGTTGTCCGCACACCCACACGGTTGCTTGATTTTGACATTTTCTTTTCTTTTTCCCTCTTTTGATATCTATTTTAATATTATTTCTTTCTCTCAACCATGTAAGCATTAAAGCTTATAGTGGGTTTGGAATCAAAGTGGTGACTAAAGAAAACTTAAGATTTTTCACTTGTTGGGTCATCATAAACGACCACTGCACAAGTCATTAGAAAAATTTAATGTGGGTTTTGTGCAAGATCTAAGATGGGTATGAGAGGTTTCAACTAAGGGTCATGTTCTAGGTCAAGTCAGTAGTTCAAACAAAGAGACCATTCCATAACAACAATCAAAGATTAATAATTGAGAGTGAATATTTATCCAGAGAACACTAGAAGCAAGTAGTAAATTGAACCATTCATCAAACTGAGCACTGCCATTGCATAAGAACAAAGGGACACTTGCAGTAAAATAAAATGGCCAAGAAATGAAAAAAACTAAAAGCAATGTGAAACAGAAAAGAAAGACAATGAGACTTCCTCACCAGTTAAGGTCTTGAGGTAGAAAGCATTATCTCCTAAGAATTAAAATTTTTGGAAGGGGCCAAGTTAGAGCTTGTCGAACTTGTCATGTCCTCCTTTCTTTTCACGGGCCTTGTCCCAACATAGGATGAAGTTAGCGATTCTAAAGGCCTTGATCTTGGCTTATTGATCAAACCATCTTTTGACCATGCCCTAATGTTTGGTGAAGCTTTCAATGGCATGGTCATGTAACTCTTCTAGGTGAAGCAATTTAGCTAAGCAGGCCTCTTGACGACCCCCTTCTTCGTAAAAGGTGTTGATGAATTAGAGGGTGGGGATTTTGAGCTAGACAGGGAACATAGGTTCCAAGCCATAAATAAGGTGGAATGGGGAATCGCCTAGGGAAGCCTTGTGGCATGTACAATCTTCCCAAAGGGAAAAATGAAGCTAGGTGTGCTAGTCTTTGTGATTCCTATCAAGCAACCTTTTTATCACAGTGATTAAATTCTTGTTTGTGGATTTGGCTAGGCCATTACCCTGGGGATAGTAATTGAATGAGAATTTGAGGGAAATGCTATAGTCAAAGGACCAGTTGGAAAATTTAAGCGAAGAGAAAGTAGGTTCATTATCACAAATTAAGGCATATGGCCAATTGAAATAATTTAAAATGAAGCTTTCAAGAAAATTAGTTACTACCTCTATGGTACATTGCCTACATGTAATATCCATCTAGTAAATTAATCAAAGGCAGTTAGAATGTACCTGTGACCTGCAAAAGATGGTGGGCTTACTAGACTGATGAAGTCGAGACCCCATTGTGCGGATGGTCTTACCTCCACGGCTGGTTGTAGCAGAACAACAAAATTTCTTTCTCTGGTTGCAGTGGTCTAGAAGATGTAGCACGTATGAACATGACTATGTGTATCCTTGAAGACTATTGACCAATAATATCCTACTTGCAGGATTTGATGAGTGGTTGAAGGGCCCAATCCATGACTGGTACCAAACTTATCATGAAATTATTTCAGCACTCTTGTTGCTTCTTCCTTTCCAAGGCATCTGAGGTAGATCCCTTCATGATTCTTCTTATAAAGCATAGAACCTCGTAGCATGTAGTTGCTACTCTTTAGTCAAAGAGCATGCTATTGAAATCCCTATAGATGAGGTGGACACTTTTTTGTGCAACAAGTAGTAGAATATGTCATCATACATGGTCATTCTCCAAGAGAGACATCTTCAAGTTGGTATTCCTGAACTATGAGTTTGAATCCTTCAAACACTGTTTCAGCTATTGTCCAAGTGAGGGCCTACCCTCTTACTAATTTCATTCTCTGAATCTCCATGGTGTATTCTTGCAACAAGGTGACCCACTTTTTTGTTCTTTCTCCTAACTCATTCTAATTAACAATGTCTTTATTTCTAGATCAAGTACGATGGAAAACACCTTGTTTGATAGGAAGTATTGTCTAAACTTCTTGAATCCTCTTACCAAAGCATAGGCTTGTTTGTCTACATTGTGATATCTCATCTTAGCATCTTTTAAGGGAGCACTCATGAAGGAAATTGAGTGCTCATTCCCCTCATCATTCTTTTGAGTCAGAATGTTGGCACAAGAATGGTCTGAAGTGAATGAGTAAATATAGAAAGGCTTCAGGTAATCAGGGTTGATTATCACAGGTGCATCAACAATTGCTCTCTTTATTTCCTTGAAGGTTTTTTTTTCCTCTAGAGTCCACTCAATTTTGGCATCTTGATTCAACATGGCATTAAGGGGCTTGACTATTTCAGCAAAGCCCATAATGAACTTCCTGATGAAATTTATCTTCCTAAAGAAATATTTCAATTCTTTCTTGTTGCCTAGCAATTGAATCTTCAAGAGGGATTGAATACACTTGGGGTCTATGGGGATTCCTCACTCTAAAATAATGTGTTTGAGCAGCTTAGCTTTTATAACACAAAAGATGCACTTCTTCGAATGAAGGGAAATCCCAAATTATCTACACTTCTAAAAAAAATTGCACGGATCAAAAACATGATCACCCTATTTCTTTGAGAACACAGTAAGATCATCCATGTAGATGATAATGAACTTTCCAATCAGATATTTAAATGGTATGTCCATTGCACGTTGGAAGGTGGTACTGGTGTTGATGAGACCTGTGCGAACCCCAATCCTAATACCTATAAAACAATAAAAAACACACATTAGATTATCAAATGAAAGAAAGGACAAGGATTCCCCACGAAATCCATTCACAAAGCTTCAATTAGGAAAAGAGATGAAGAAAACAATGAGAAAACAATAAAATAGAGATTGAATCCTAATTAAACTAGCAAACTCATGATCCCATGGGGGAATTGGTGCCAATTTGAAGTGAAAATTTGCCCTTTCCCAATTCCTATGATGCAAGATTAATGAATGTTGACGAATGATCCACTTTGATGAAGGATGGTGAGTGCTCCAATGGAAAAATATGCATAACCTAGCTAAAATTCAATGATAATGGATGGAATTTTCTAAATATTTGAGCATAGTAACTTTACTCAAATTGTGGATGATCAAATGAGGAGATGAGCTCTTTATTTATAGAATACCAAGATGGATGAATGTCCAAAATAGAGCAATGTGGGACTAACATTCATCCAATGGAAAAGTGCCACTTGTCAACCTATGAGTGGATGGAGGATGTGTGAGTTTTGAGGATTGTGCCAATAAATGCCTATTTTTTAATTTTGAAATTGTTGAAATGACATGTAAGAGGGAAAGAAGGTGCATTGAATGCCACTTGGCTCAAGGCAAAGGACACGTAAGAGAGAGTAAATTCCTTGTTGGATGTACATGTCAACTTGGATTTTGAATTCAAACTTGAAGAATATTCCAAAAGATGCCTTGTTGAGGAAAATAGAGATTTAATAGATCAATTAAATCTATTTTCATGTGCAAGTGGTAAAAGCTAGAGGATGGGACATGAGAGAAGATTAAATTAATCAAAGTTAATTAATTTAATAAAGGGGTTAAATGATGTGACCTATTTGACTTAAATTATGGATTTATTTAAATCAAATAATGAGAAGAATGTGATAAGAGATTAATTAAATAAATATTTTGATTTATTTAATTAAAAGAGATGATGTTAGATTAAACTAAATAAGGTTCTAATTTATTTAATTTAATAGATAGACTTTAGAGATTTAATCAAATAAAATAAATTATTTAATTAAATAGGATAATTAGATCGAGATGATTAATTTAATTATCGAGAAGAGGTGACATAATTAGATAACTGGTTTATTTAATTAAGAGAGGAATATTGATGAATTTAATCAGATAAGGGTATTTGATTAAATGGTTAGACCGAAGGATGATTTAGGATGAAACAATTTTCGTGGTTAGGATCAAATGCGCAATGTCAATCGGTACATTTTACATGTCTACAAGACCAAAAGACATTCTTCTATATGCAAAGGTTCTCCACTTGGTGGGGAACATTGTCTTCTGCCTATCTTCATATTGCACCATTACCTGATTATATCCAGAATATCCATCCAAGATGTACATCATCTAAGAACCATTGATTATCTACATCACCTCATCCAATGAAGGCAAAGGGTGACTATCTTTCTCTAAAGCTCTATTCAAGTTGTAAAAATCCACACACAATCTAATTTCTCTATTATTTTTCCTAATTGGAACTAAATTGGCCATCCACATGGAGTGTCTAACTAGGAAGATGATTCTGGCTAAAAGAAGCTTCTACACTTCCTTCTAAAAAATTAGTTCCAACAATGCATTAATGGGATGTTGTCATTTTCAGAATGGTCTTACATCTAGCTTGAGAGGCATATAGTGTGTGATGATTGAGGTGTCATATGTCTTCAGGTCCTCATAACTCCATGCAACTATGTCTGATACTTTCACAAAGCATCAATGATTCCTTTCTTCTCTTCTATCGTGCACACTTTCCAATGAATACATTTTTAGCCTCCTCGATTGTTCCAAGATTCTGAGTGTCACACTAGTTGTTAATGGAATCCTTCTTTTCCTATTGATCATGGTGTTGGATTTGATCTAGGTGAAATATTTGTCTAAGCTAAACAATGCCTCTTGGAATAGTGTTTGTCTTGAGGTTGATGACCCCTTCTATATCTAATTCAGCTTCTTCAGGCTCAACCTCATCAATTATTTGAGTTATAAACACATCAGATTTGGTGATGAAATAAAAGATGTGTTTTTTGTCATTGAACACATAAAAATGGGTTTCGCTATCTGGTATAGATGGGATGGATGTAAGCCCAATGGTAAACCTTTTAAGGTTGGACAATGATAATGGTTGAAGGGTACTAGTTGATTGAGACAAAGAATCAACAATATGGTTTTGGAACTGAGGGATTAGTTGAATATTGAAGGAAACTAAGCTTTCTAATTGGTCCCAAACTTTATGCCTATAGCTTGCTAGTCTTCTATCATGGTAGGAATACAATTTCCTAACTTTCTTTGCTAATAGATCTAAATCACCAAAGACTTGCAACATTTTAAATTTCTTCCTTAGGGCCATTAGGAGACCATGAACCAATGTTTTGTACTCTACTACATTATTCATGCAATAAAATTGAAGCCTATGAGCAGCAAAGTAAGTCTTACCCATAGGGTTGATGAGCTTGAATCCACCTCCAGCTCCCTATTTGGACTTGGATCCATCAAAGAGCAACGTCTAGAACTTAGAGGGTTCCTTAATCTCAAGGTCGATCATACATTTAGTCCTCCTCGACTGCATGCCTAGATATGCCATCTCAGAATGGACACTAGCTCGACATGGTTGGTGGTAGGATACCCGATTGGCAACTCCTTTTGAGGTGTAACTTGTCCTTTGATATGTTCCACTGCTATCTGACATAAGCAACTCTCAAATTTTGAGTGGGCAACATTATGCAAATTGCACCAACTAGGCAGCAAGAGCTCTTGGAAATCCATTCTTTCCCCCAGGTTGAGCTGATCTTGTATACACTTCTCCATGAAATCCTAGAATCCATCTAGTAGTCCCAAATTCTCATCATTGTAGGATTCATCATTGTCTAATTCTACCAATATCTTTGCATTTTGAGGTGCATAGGCTAAATTGGTAGGAGGGATGCATAATACCAAGAAGACTTCCTCAGTCATCTCCTCTTCTAGAGGTTCTAATTCTTCTCGATATGCCATGGGAGAATAAATACCCAAATATGTTTCAACAAATAGCACCTCATTGGTGTTGTTGTACTTCATGATCATGAATTTCATGGATGGATCTTAGTATATCTGAATCTAATTCGGTATTCCCTTCCATGGTAGCCACACATGAAAGAAATCAGTGGCAACATATCTGTTCAATTCTTGGGTGAAGTCTCACCCCAAGATTATCTTGTATGTGTCAAGAATATCTGCAACTTGAATGTCAATAACTTGTTGCACCCTCGGATCTACAACAATCTACATGGGGATCCAATTGATTTCTCTGACTATGTTTACTTTGGTTTTATCCAACTGATTCACCTTCCTTCTGGAAGGAGTGGGGACTATTCCCAATGCTTTGCATATAGAAAGGGGCATAAAATTGGTCGATGCTCTTGAATCAAGCAATCAATTATGCAAGTTTTTCCATAGGCGTTTCTTCCTAGGCTACTTGATTCATATCCTTTTCATTGGTATTTTCCTTAGCTTGCACCTGAATTTGTTCCTTAGTGGGTTGTTTCCCCATTTTCTTATTTGAAGGTACATCTTTCTTCTTACCTATAATCTCCTGAATTACGGGCTCATATGGTCGATCTTTGAAAGAGACTCTCTTGGTTGGTATTTCTTGGGTTGACTTAGAAGAGTGAGTTCCATTAATCATCTTAAAGAAGACATTCCTAACTGTAGGGACCTTAAGTAATTTGAAGGCAGACAAGCTTATCTTGACCTTCTTGAATTCATCAACAACATACTCACCCATTTGCTCCATTTAGGCCTCAAATGACTAGCCTTGGGAAGATCCAACTAACTCATTTTGCATCTGCTTTGGCTATTTATTATTGTTAAAATATTGGGTGGGTACGTAGGGGTAACTTGGATTGTTACTAGCATTCGAATCAGGTGGGGTTCTAAAGTTGTTGGGTGGAGTGGACATTGTGAAAGGTCCTCCTACTTGCCTATTTCTTAAGTTATATGGGGATGCTCTCTAATGGAACATTTGGACCTCATCTTCATGAAACTCTTCCTCATCTACTAGACCATTATCTATTGAAGCAAAGAGCTAAGATAAAGTTTCTATGTTACTTACCCCTTTCACTTCTTTGTTCTTTGGGGAAGCGGTCTCGGTTTTTGGTACATTGCTCTCACTTTCTAAGAATGGGGCTTGATTGACCATGAGTACAAAAGATTCATAGGGATCAGATGGGACTAGATCTTGGAAAATAGTATTTTCAACAACATTTTGAACCTCTACTTGAAAGATCTCCATAGCTGTGAGAAACTCAGGGCAATCCAATTTAGAATGCCTATTCATTTTATGGATCTGACACCATCTAGACTAAGCTGCCTCAGCGAGATACACTCCACTAGTTGTCTTCTTCATATTGGTGGGCTGATCAAGAGGAGTGGGAACACCTTCGTTGTTTGGCCTTGTATTTTATATTTGGTTCTACCTTTTTGAAGGTCTTCTTTTGAAATTTTGGTTGGAGTTCTTCCCTCTCTCATAATTCTACTCGGATGAGGTACCCACATCACGGTTATCCCTATTCTCTTAGTTGAGGTTGGCCTAGATGCTATGTTGAGAAGCTTGAAGTTGGTTATTTTAGCTCTACAATTGTGTCATCTCCATGGAAATTTTTCTAATCATCCCCATTAGTTCATCCAATTGACCCTTCTCTACATTTCTTGGTTGTGGTGTTTGATTTTGGAGGAAGACAGGTTGTACTACTAGTTGGTTCTACTGAGTGGGTAGAAATTTGGTCCTTGTAGATATAATGGTACTTGGGGTTAATACAAATAAACCTATTGTTGTTGTGGCTATAGATAATGAGGCACAAGAGGCACTTGGTTCATCGGGGGTCCTGGGTGAGGAACTATGGGCAGCTATGGAACTTAGTTCATAAGAGGCATTTGATGTTGTAGAGCTTGAGTGAGCCCTTGAATCTACATAGGATGAGCAACCTATCCCAAGGAAGGTAGCGGACTGAATTTTTTTTTCTACAAGTCAGTGTTGGCTATGACCACCTCAACATAAGCATCCACCAACTGAGTGGATGGTGGGTTCATTCATTTTACTAACTCCACAATGAGGTTGTCCAAAGCGGCATAGTAGAGTGATAGAACAACAACATCATTAAGCACATATGGAGTTTTTATACTCATGTATTCCCAATGGAATCGATCATTGAAGGATTTGATTGGTTTGTAAACCTCTCTACACACAAACATGAACTGTTGATATAGTTCTGAAGGGTTGATTGAAATCTTGTATTTCCTTAAGAAGGAATTCTTCAAAAGGTCCCATGTGGTAATAGATCCTGTAGGAAAGTTGATTTACCAATAAAAAGATTCCTCTCCCAAAGAATAAGGGAAAAATTTTCATTCCACATCCTCATGATTGATCTACATATCCTTCAGTGTTGTTTGGAATATCTTAATATGTTCTACCATCCTCTGAGGATCTCGTGCGTTGAATTTCATGCAAAATCCCTCTAGGTTCTTTGGCATGTCATGGTAATATTTGAATAATAGTGGAGAAGGATTGTTACCCATCCAAGCCATGAGGGGAAGTGGGGATTTTATTTTCTATTGAACAAGAACTTGGGGCTTTGTAGGGGAAAAAAAAGCTGGGACTATGCCTTGGAATTGGAAGGCAGGGGTAGGGGCAGTTCCCTGGCCTTGGGAAGCAAGCAGTTGGAAGGCATTTTGGGATGGCTAAATGGAGGAGGTGGAAATGGAAAAGGGAGGATGAGTTTGGGGTGAATGGAAGGAGGGGGGAGGTGAAGCAAATGAAATTGAAGTGGATGGAGTGAATGAGGAGGATGAATCTATGACTCCTCTTCAAGTCTTCTTGGTCATTGTTGGGGGGTTGCAGTTCTTGGAATTCCCCTTTGTTTGGAGTTGATTTTAGGACTATAAAACTTTTCAAGGGAGAATGAACCAATTAAATCTAGCTTAACTCAAAGGGGCCATCCTTCTAGCACCACTTTTTTTTATGGGTTCTTTATACACTTTCTAAACACAAGCAGTGCATAAGTGCACTACCTATCTTGAAAGGTAGAAATTTGCAAATAAGTTACAAATCACTACCCCAAGGTCTCTTGGGTGTCAAGTCATGACTTGCTTGAAATTTCTCAATGGTTTCATATGACCTTGTTGGTAATCATAGGGCAGCCTTATGCAAGTTAAGTTGGAGGGGAATTGGTCCTTCAAATGGAGTTCTTAAAGTGTTAAGGTTGATGTGCAATTATTGCAAGTTCAAAACAATAGTCTAGAACTTCTTCTCTATCATCAAATTTGGCTTTACAATGTGCATTGAACTTTGTCGAAAGCACTATTTAAAAGAAAATTCAAAGGGGGGTGGGAAGAGGAAAGTTCCTAGACTTGAAACTACCAATGAACAATGATAATAGAGGATGCTATAGTGGACAACCTTCCCAAAACTAAGTTCCACTTAACCAAATTAGCTCATAGTCTCGTAAAACTAATGCAATCTTCCAAGGTCTATAGATTTTCAACCATTCATTCACCATAAAGCATGAATAAAAGATAGAATTTAAGTGCAACATTCAATTTATGTCCAGAATAGCTTTACACTGCTATTTATCATCAACAAACAACAAAAAGCATGGAAAAGGAAGGGCATCAATACAACAAAATTCCTCACCATTGATGAACAACGTTGAATAACCTACTAAAGCATGATAAACACATAAAACAACAAAATAAATCTATTCAAATTCACTAAATATGAGGAGAATAATCATGAAACATGAAATTGGAACTCAAGAATCCATCAAAATCAATGAATTTCTATTAAAATTTGAGCAACATGTCTTTACAAAAACTCAACTCCCTCCTAAAAATTAGAGGAGACCCCCTATTTATAGTGTCCAAAAATAAAAATGAATGGCCAAGATTCACTACAAATTAGGGTCTCACCTACCCCTAAATATTTCTCAATTTAAAATAGGCTATTTTGTCCTCTTCCCTATTTTGTCTTGTAGACTATTTTGTCATCTAGTGGGCAGCACTATAGTGATTTTTCTTTTAGTTGATTTGTCTTTTGTTGTGGCTAATTTGTGAGGAACTCCTTTTCAATAACCATGTTTTCTTCATGCTTCTTCACATTAGCATATTATACGAACTTTCCAATTAATTCCTAGAACATATCCCACTCCATTACATCATATTGGATTACCTGAAAGTTCAATTTCCTAGACCTGTTGGTAATCACATCCCAATATTTATGGCATTTTTGAATATTCTTTATCATCTACTTAGATTGAGCAAAGGTTTGAGCAGAAAATTCCTCCTTAGAGGACTTGTCTTTATGCATCTAGTGTATAATAGTAGCAACTAATCCTTGGAGGTGATCAATCTTTTGTTCCTGTGTAGCCATTCCCAAGTCAATGGTGGAGACATTATAACTGACCCCCTCTCCTTTTTCCATTGGAGTGGCTATCTGCATGGTCCTTCATCTCGAGGAATCCATTGTTATGTGGATATGACCCTTGGTTTCTTCACCTTCTTTGTCCCTATCTACACTCAAGACAAGATGGCTTCTAGCCTCACTTTCTAATCCATAAGGATAGGGGCCTTCTTCTACAATTTATTTTCTAGCCATTCGGGCATCTAGGACCCTTTATTTGGTGATTTTTGATCACCTTCCTCCTTTTGATCATAATGGATATTCATTTCTTAGTGACCCGGGGCCTCTTGTTCCATCTTTTCTTCCTCTTCTTCATTAGAGTCATAAATGAAATAGTAGTTTCTTTCTGTGACTCGATGATGGCTATGTTTTCCCTAGGGCTATATTCCCCTTTAGATGTATTCTCTTCTTCTTCTTCTTCTTTCTTGTGTTCTTCATGATGTTCTACCTCTAGGATTTTCCTCTTCTTGATCTTTCTCTTCTTTCATTTCTTCCTATCTTGTAGGAGGCATCTCCACATCATGATTAGGGATTTTCTCTTGTTCATCAATAGGACGTTTTTAGGTTACCTCCACTCCCTCATTTGTATCCCTCTTCTCCTTAGAAGGCCTCTTCTCAACTTCCTCCCTAACATCTCTAAGTTACTGGGCCAACTCTTCCTCAAGCTCTTGGTTGGAAGTTTCAATGATGTATTTTGCACCCAAATCCTCAATATATTCTTCAGAGGATTATGTTTCATCTTCATGATGAACTATCTCATCAATGACCGAGTTTTGGTGCTCTGGGTGCTCATGATAGTCATCAACTTCCTCTTCTTTTCCTTTAGTTGCTTCCCTTTCTCATCTCTCCAATTCAGTAAATATGCATTGTTGCCTCCATCATAGGTTGTTCAATCAAAGGAGGAGGGACAGGGAGGCTAGCGACAACTTGTGCTAGGGAAACCTATACTACAAGGTTCATTAATACTCCAAAGAGCTCCATTGTTATGTTTTCAATATGCCAATTGAAAGCTTCTGCGAGAGTAAGAGTGGGAATTTTTGTTGTTGCAGAGGCCAATGGAATCATTGTCAATGGAGAGATGGATGAGGAAGAGAGCGAGGAAGTATTAGCAGAGGGAGAATCTATCACCATAATTTTTGCGGTAGGTGATGTGGAGGAAAGATGAACCAAAATGTCCACCGTAGGTAGACAAGAAGTAGGTAATACCTGAGATGTTGGTGGAGGAGTGATGGTAGTGGCAACAATAGTGGCAGTGAGGGATAAGGTAGTAGGTGGGGATTTGGGTTGCTCAACCTCTTCTTCCTCTCCATCATGGAGGGGGTCCCCCTGAATGGTGGGCATGTCTATGAAACCACTTGATTTCTTTATTTTCATAGAGGGCTCACCCTCTAATGCTTTCCTAGAAAAAAATTTGTGCTTTGGTTGGCGTTCCACAACCTCTTTTCTCTTCCTTGATCTAGTAGTTGGGGGAGACTTTGAGGTTTCCTCAGATGGGGCAACAACACTTCCACTATCGGTCTCCCTCTCAAGTTCATCCTCGATCTCACCATACATTAAAGTGGCTCCTTGTAGTTTCAACTAAGCAATTTTCCCATCAATCCACTACTTTGTTCTAGCTTCAATTGGCTTTGTCAAAATATCAAGGTCATTGACCTCTTCCTCATCCCAGTCAATTAGAGGCAACGACATCAAATCTTGGATCAATTACATTATTTTCTTCCTCCACAACTTGATCCAATACTAGGAACAAGTTAACCATTTTAACAAAATATGCCTTCATGCACATGTAGTGCTTCATGCGCACCTCTTTATCATCTTTGCAATTTTTTGAGAAGTCCTCCACATTGTGCAGATGGGTGTACTCCTTTCCAACCATTTTATTTAGCTTACCATACAGATCCATCTATGGTTGGGTAGTGTGAAGCTCCAAGTTGCATTCAATGATTTTCTTCTTTGAGTACTTTTCACACTAAGATGCAGGGATTGCATACATGCCTTGACAAAATGTTAAAGGATATGGAGTCCCTTGCCTATGCTTGTCATTCAAAAGAGTATGTACATGTTGTAGCTACCTAGAGATTTCAAGTAGTATCAACTGATCATTTGGGTACTAAGGTAGCTTATATGGCCTCTCGAATAAGTCCTCGATTCTGATGTATGTGAATTTGGGAAACTAAATGGAAAGGAATCTTAATCGACAGATGAAGGAATTTTCACTATGAGTGACTCTCCTTTCGAAATCATCTCCCATTAATCTAATAATGTGCTTGATATAGGCATCATTTACCCTGTAGTAATCTTTCTTAAAATTTATGTATTGGAGCTATGGGTACCTATCATAGAATTTCAATTCCCTCCTCAGAGTCTAGCTTGGTGCCACAAAGAGACCTCTATATTGAGCACAATCAACCAACAAATAGATTGGGTAAGAGTTCATGTAGAATTGGGAGATCTTCTTCACTACTACAAACTGCTCATGCAAGCAGTTACTAATCATTCCCGCCCAGTGGAATGGGGTCTTCCCTCTAATAATCTCTTCTATGAAATACATCCATTCTTGGAAATACATTGCAATTGGGAGGCCCACAACTTTGCTCAACAAGGTTACCAAATAATAGTAATTCTCATGGAAATCACTTCTAAAAATCTCTTGAGGGACTTTGTTCACACTACCCCTCTTTTCCTTCATTCAATATTGATTGATCAACTTCTTGCATTTGAGGGGTTCAACTTTCCATGTTCTTTCAGCATACTCCTTTGACATCTCCTCCATCTCATAAAATGTGGGAATATGGAAAGTCTACTCTATAGACTTGAAGGACATGTCAACCAATACATTCCCATCCTAATCCACAATTCTTTTGGTTGATTCTTGGTAGGCCTCTCTACAAGCCATCACTAGCTCAGGAGCCATAAGGGCAGGCAGGAAATCGACTACCTTGTCCAACCCGCTTTTCCTTATCTTCTTTGCATTCTTGGTAGTAGGGTTGACAATGGCCCTCTGTTTGAATTCATCAAGGTCTATATGTCCTAGGTTTGTATTTGAGACAATGTCCCATTCTATGGTTACCTTGGTATTGATTTCTACCCCTTGGAATGTTTATTTCATTTGAGCTTTATCTTCTTTACCTCTTGGCACCTTAGCGGCCTTCTTTCCCTTTTCCTTCTCTATGGACACTCTTGAAGGTCCCGCAGCTGATTCCATATATCCTACAATCAAAGGATCTATCAACATGTTCATGTACAAAACAAGGGGAATGTTAGTGAAATCTTGCAAAATCCATGTTAGATCAATTAATTCATCGTTCAAGGATCTTGTTCATTTCTTTTAGATCATGAATTTTCTTTCATTTGTGGAAGTTATGGAAATGCAGGCCCAAGGGTGCAAACTTCCCTAGGCTAGCAGCCATTTTGAGGGCTGCTCCAAGTAGACGGTAATCAGGGCACGATGACCTGCATGGTTCTACCCGCACTTAGAATTTGTCATGAGGTGGTGCCCACTACGGGTGAAGCCACAATAGTGGTTTAAAATTCAAATGAGGAAGGAAAACTCACAAAAAATGACCCCAAAGAAAAAAAAGTGATTGTGGGGGTTCGTATGAACCTACTAGTTCTACTAAACCCATTAGGGGTTCATTCAAACTAGGATTCGATCGAACCCATTTGAATTTTGACTGCCAAAAAAAAAAATGCATAGCAAAGGGGTTTGTACAAACCCCCCTATCCCTCATCCCCCCTTGAGACACAAAAAAAACCTAAATTTGGCACTTCAGAGCTTAGGTTGAGGATGAAAATGGAGGAATCTTCACAAACTCAACTAGAATCCAGTAGATCTTGAAACGAGCTATCCAACAAATATAATTTTAATATTTTTTGGTTTTATTATGTATTTGTTTTTTCAGTTTTATTAAACATAGGTTTTTCATCGAAAATGAAGGTCTTTTTTCTGTACATGTGGAAAAATAGCATATTATCAAATTTTTTTTGAAAAATATGAGTGCACTAGATACTGAATTCCTTTATCCAACAAAAAAAAAAATGAATTTTGATATATACAAAAAAAGTTACGAGTTATATGGTCGTGCTATGTCTGAATTGTAATTGGTTTGACTTCGAAACTTGATCAAGGAAAAAAAATTCAATAAAAAGTTATCTAACCAAGTGGAAGCACTAGATATTGGAGGTACAAATATAAATTCAAAATAATTATAATTGTGTCCTTCATGGAAAAAAATTATGCGTTATATGGTCTGCATCACTTTTTTAAAATGTTGTTTTATGAAAAAAGCCGGTTTTCATGGGAGATGGAAAAATAAGTACAATCAAATTTTTAAAAAAATGATTTTTTTCAGAACCTATAGACAAAATTTAACAAGACTCTAGTTTGCATCATCTTCAAATTCCTCATAGTTTAGCCGTTATAGGTGCCCGAATATGAAGATTTACTTAAAAATAATAATTTAAGTGTCTAGTTTGGCCAAAAATTGTAAACGACTATTTTGGGATCACCCTAGGAGGTTTAGCTATTTTGGAACATGTGCTTGATTATATTTGAGGTTTTAGGATCACTAGCTTAGTCATTCATGCATGTGGGCCTAAGGTGTGTGGGTGTACGGGCTATCTTAGCTGTTTTGGGCTCTACCATCTGAAATGATACTGGCAAAGTGGTGTCTTGCAAGCGGCATCCTACAATGCAAGGCCTGGATGGTCAGTCGACGACACCCTTTTTTTTTGGAATTTTTGTTTGTTTGACAAGGTGCAGGTGAGGAGATATAGGAGCATGTTGAGTTTTAACCATTTGAAATGGTGAAAAGAGGACTCCGATCTACCAAGGGTGGCTCGCATGGTCACGTCTTTAGGGAGTTATGGTAGGGGTCATTTGTTTGTCATTGGCTAGTTAGAAGTGGTGAAGTTGGGCCCCACGTAGCGAGCGAGAGGCATCTACTAGAAATTTCAAAGAGGCAAGAATGAGATGAAGTTCTACAAGAGGCCACCAACATGAGGCATCCCACATGGTTCTCTATACTTATAGTTTTTAATAGTCATTCGAGGTGAGGTAGGTATTGGGGCCCACAGAGGGGAAGGATGAAGGTCTATAGCCTTGTGAGATGACAGAAAAAAGGCAACAATGACCCACATCAAATGGTCTGCAACTATAGACTGGATCAGTCATTGTTTAGGAAAAAATAGAGGTGGCAAGTGCAAAGTACGCTAGGAGGATGGATGGTCAACCGTTGTCATTACCATTTTGGACGATGAACAATCAGTGGAGGTCTACGAATGGAATTCCGTAATGGGAAACCCATTAAAGAGCCAACACTCAGTCATTTTTGCTTAAGGGATCCAAATGAAGATGATTGAGGTGGGACCCACACAGTGGGTGGTTGGGATCTATCAGTTGTTTTGGAATGGCATGACATGAGATACAATCTAGGTGTAGAATCCCACAGTCATAGACCCATGAGGGCTAAGAGACATTTATTTGGGCTTGTGAATTCTGCTAAGTTTGAAGGGGATGTCCAGGAAAGGGTGCCCTCCTACACATGTGGGTTTGAAGGCAGTTATTTTAAATTTTATCATTTGAGGAGCAGGGAAAAGGAGGTAGGCTCTTTTCCAGCTCATAGGACGTGATGGCTTTGGTTCAAGAATGGCCATGGAAGGTGAAAGTTTTGCATGATTTTAGGGTAGATTTTGAGAGACTTTCAAATTCCTAAGATGTGGGTTTTGTTTTCCATGATATCTTCTTCCTAGTTTGAAGGTTTTTAGTCTTTAAAATTTTAATAATTTTGTAGAAATGAAGAAAAACTCATGAACAAGCAGCAACAAAAGTCTGACCTGGGAAACCCAATTAAAATTGTGAAGGGATAGTGAATAATGATTCTCCAAATAGTAGCAATACGATGTGGGTGCAAAGGCAGCAGTAGTTGAAGGATCTAATAGCTTTGGAGGAGGAATGTGGGTGAAAATGACCCGTTGATGTGCCTATTTATAGAATTTAATGTATTAAATGCTTTCCATTAATGTTGGGATGACAATAGATGAGGTTGGTTGACATGCAATTCAAAAACAATGATGACGAGAATGGCGAGGTCCATAGGGTGGACGACAGCCAAGGGTTGGCCATTTGGTGATTTGGAAATGGAAGTTGCAGATCCTACATAGTGGGTAGATGTGTTGAATCAACCATTTGAAATGGAAAAGATAGGATGGAGTTACACATAGGGCACACCCACATTGTGTGAAGGACGGTAGTTTGAAGCCTTGAAGAAAAATTGCTAAGGGAAATCTGTAGAGGCCAGAGACTTGAAAGTTTTGAGGGTGATGAAACTTGGTCAACTTGAGATGGTGACTCTAAGACTCCTTGACCACTTAAGACTCAAAATAGGGGGCATGCAAAATGAGACAATGGTGAAAGCGACCTGAAAAAATGAAAAAGAGAGGGTCCTCATTTTGAATGGAGCATGTGTGTTATAGGCACAATAGTTAAGATTAGAGGGTAGAGGGCTTAAGGGTTTATGGTTTAAGGGTTAAGGGTTAAGGGTAGAGGGTATAGGGTTTAAGGGTGTAAGGGTGGAGGGTAGAGGATAGAGGGTTTTAAGGTTTAAGGGTTGAATGCTTAAGAATATAAGTTGTATATAATTCTATATAAGATTCTTGAACTTAAGAATTCCATGGAACAAGTATAAGTTGTATATAATTGTAATTTAGGAAAAATGATTTTAAAAAACTTCACTAGGTTTCAAATAAGTATTGAAAGCATATATATGGGTTTACATGCAAGAAAAAAAAGTGGGAGATGATGCTATAAGTGTAACTTTTAACTTTCAAATGAAATCAAAGATTCTTGAACTTAAGAGTTCCATGGAGAAAATATGTACATATAATTGGAATTTACGCAAAATGATTTACAATTGTGTACAAGTTAATATAAGTTCTCACTTGAACATGTATAGGGTTACAAGTGAACTTGAAAATCATGGATATAATCTAACTCAAACATTCTGGTTAGGCCCACTCTTCAATAACATATAAAATGTTTTGATGATCATCACTATCTAGTCTCCATTTTTTTCGACCATGTGCATGTGGAACTGCATGAAGATGTAGGACGATAGCAATTATTAAGTGACTATATTGATATACCTTGTTATTAGCTTGATAGTCAACAAAATGATTCCCATGTTGAAAAAATTTGATTTGTTTTAGATATATCCCTTGCACTACAATAAAACTTGCATGGTAAACATGAACCTGAGGTAAGACATGTGAACATGTACAACATTTTCATGCTAAAGGTTTGTACAATATATATTTAATTTTTATAATGCAATGTGAACATGTGAACACAATGTATATATAAGTTTAAATTCAAACTCACCTTTGGGAAATAACATTCCATCACTTGTTTTAGGTTGTGTTAGCTTATTCCTCTCTTCTGTGCAATGCAATAAATAATAATTAACACCTATGTTTCTAGGCTTTGCTATGACTACAAAAACATCTCTTGTACACCAAATTTACACAAAAAATTTCTAAAAAGATTAGAAATGTCTCTAGACTTTAAAGATCATTAACTATATGTATAATATTTAAATTATTGAAAACTTACACATGTACCTTTTCTAACCAATCCTAAAATATGGTCATAATCAATTGAAATCAAAGGAATTTATTCAAATCTTTCTTCCTCATTTTCATCGTATGTTTCAGAAACAACTAGTGGCACTGTATCCCATTTACCAACATATCCAAGTTCTTGGTTGTTGCTTGCATGATCATAGTTTCTTGTAGTGGACTCAGTGCAAAAACAAGAGTAATCCCTTATGTATAATGTCCATCCATGGTGACTATCTGAACTCATAACAGAATGCAAAGATCTAGTTTTGTCTACCTTCTTGCATCCATGCATTGATCTTCAATCCACACATAGATACATGTACAACAAAAAACTTATGTGAACAAACATGTATATATATATAAAAATTTTAAATTTAAATAATTTCAAATTTTTGAAAATGTAATTTATACATACCCAATATCTCTCAAAACACTCTTTGTGGAATGTATTGGTTTGTTCTCAAAGATTTTCGAACCACATTTGATGCAAAGTGTTTCTTACACCATTCAACAACATCATGCGCATTGTCTATACAATCTTTTGAATAACTTATTTGATGCTTTCTTAAAGCTCATTTGATGCAAGCTCCTACTCCATCATGCTCACCCTTTCCATGCCCACTCTAAAAAAAAATACAAACATGTGGTATTTGGTAGATTTTATGATATCTAGAAATTGCATAGAATGGTTTTGAAGATTTGAATTGTTCCACACATCCATCTGACCATATAAAATGCTTTTCAAATTTTACACCCCTGCTTCTCAAATTCTCAAAAAAAATTGTAAAGCAATGTTGTACAAAAAGTGTGTCATGCTCTTGATCATCACTAATATAAAAGTATATTTTTTCTCAATGGCTTGTTGTTCATTTGTACTCTCAATACCATCCAATTCTAATTGTGCATGTCAATAACACACATGAACCATAATAGTGATCTACTTTGAAAAGTAATATTTTGATTGAATTTCCTTTTGAAGTACAAAAGAGTAATTTTCTGCAAAGTCAACTAATGATAGAATTGTTCCAAGTGGGAAAGTATCTCTCAATGTTTGGAATTTTTGTGCTTGTCACTTAGAAAAAAAAGGAATGTTGTATGTATGGTTGTATCAATTTTTGAAAATCTTACATAAATTTTCCAATAAATCTCCTCTTCTACATAGTGTAACCTTGTGGATTCTTTCCCAATTGCTTTTTGAAACTTTACATACTTGTACCTCTTGAAATTTATTGTCTTTGTTAGGTCAGTGTCTTCATTTCTTGAAGGATATTTAGCCAAATTTCCACATGTTTCACAAATTCCTTTTATCCAGTTTATTTGAAGTCCATTTTCATGATCACATGGCATAGCCTTTATGAAAAAACTTACCTATTTAGGAGATGCATTTTGAAAATCATAACTTTCTTCTCTCATTTTTTGAAACATCTGATAGTAGAGATCAGATTCAATATGATAACAACAACAAGTTTCAAAAAACTTGTTTATCTTCACATAATATGGCTTTAACCTTTCAAAAATTGTTTCATATGATTTTCATAAATACCAGCCCAATCCTATGTCTCATAACATCTCTAGTATTTGATGATGGATGAGTCTAATCATGCCAGAAACTTGAGATCAAGTTCCTAACAATATCTTCAATCCTGTCAAAGTGGGGAGCTCTAAACATAATTTCCCAATTTCCTTTGGAACTCTCATCCAAAACCTTTCTCTTTTTCTCATATTTTATTAGTGTGGTTCTACTATAACCAATTTCAACTGAAAGTCCAGTCATTTTTCTTTTCCTTGCTATATCCTGATTTATAATAGATCTCAAAATAACCCTTCTTGTAGTGGCCTTATCCACTAATCGAGATCCTTTCCCAATGGAATCTAAACGCTTTCTAACATTTTGAATAATATCATTTTGTAATGCCATGTGTTTCTTCTTATTTGAGGCCGAATGTACACCCAACAATTTTAATGATTCTTTAGACTCATTACGAAGAAGTAAACGCGATAAAAATTAGGTTTTTTCAAGTGTTTCAAGATTATTGAAATGATCATTGATTATTCCATTTACATATTTAGTCATTGACCTCTTTCTCTTATTTGTAGGCTAGCCGACATAACATTTCAATTTCTCCATATCCATTTCAAGTAAATGATCTAAATTTCTATAAGAAATTTGTTTCCTCACCTTTTAAACTAGTTTTATATGCTCATCCATACTAGTAGAAGGATGTGATCTTGACCCCTCTCCAACATGCATTGTTTAAACTTGGGCCTCCTCCCTATCTTCAAGGTCCATGTGTTCTTTAGTGGATTCATTTGATCCAATATCTAGAGTTGGATCAAATTCAACATGAAACTTCCTGCTTGTTGAGCCCTTTCTACATGTCACAAGATATTTTGCAAAAAAAGTGAGAGATGATGCTATATAAGTGAATTTTATATATGCAAGCAAACAAAGTGATAAGACATGATGCTATAAGTGAGAGAAGTTTCAACTAGTTTTATATGCTCATCCATACCAGTAGAAGGAAGTGATCTTGACCCCTCTCCAACAAGCATTATTTGAACTTGCATGTCCTCCCTATCTTCAAGATCCATGTGTTTGTTAGCAGATTCGTTTGACCCAATATCTAGCTTTCGCTCAACTTTAGCTTGAGAATTTTATGCTTTTTATTTGAATTTACATGCAAGCAAAGCAAGTGAAAGACTATGAGATATTTAAGTGGAGTTGAAACAAATAAAATCAAAGATTCTTGAACTTAAGAATTCCATGGAACAAAAGAAATTGGAAATAGATGATAAGGAATTTAGGTAATGTTTGATGATGGCGATTTCACTCACAAAAAATAAGTCGAATAAAATCTCCATAGACAAGACCACGAAGAGCCTATCCTTATTGAAAGATATGGAAAAAATACAACCTAGAGGGAAATTCTACCTTCACATGACAAAGATTTCCTTTCGTTCAATCCCAAGTCTCTGATAACTACATCATGGTTGCACTAGGGTTGCTCTCAGGTAATGATGTGATATTGTTGTTAATCTCAAAGGGACTATGGTTATTTCTAGATTTGCTAAGAATTATAAACATTCACATAAAATTTCTCTTCATTTATAGAATAACATCATGAAATCAAAAGATTCAACATAATATTTCATGAATATCACAAATTATTTGTTATCACTTAAGTAGATTTAGCATTAAGAATTCAACAACTTTATGGGAAACAAAATATTTTCAAAAAAATTCTTTCCATTAATTTAAATTTTGGAACATTTTCAAATATTTAAACATCTATTCTAAAATAAAGTATAAAAAATACTAAAAAATAAAAGTTTCTCCCGATTATTCTTAATGGATGCCCCAAATAATTAATTAAAAGAGAGAAAACCACTTTATACATCACCAGATTGCTTCATAGCTACATATAAAATTGTGCAAACTTTTAAAGAGAGGGTTTTGTTTGTGGAAACCGAGTAGGTTATGTATGCAACATGCAGTCTTGTTCAACTGAACCTACAAAACCAACTACAAAAGATATTGAGATAAGTAGCTATCTAATAAGCTCTGATATCAATTAATGTCTATGTGCATACAAATTTTTACATCAGAATGGTTTAGAAAATAGGAAAAAAGAGAAAAACTTAAAAAAAATTTATGCTCCTCCAACATCCAAAAATTTTGAACTTAAACTAAAAATGAGGAAGGAGATGGCCTTTTATAGAGACAAGGCCCTAGAAGTTCAACTTAAAAGTCTATATAGAAAATTGGAAACAACAAATTAAAACATGGGGCATCTGCCAACTATCATCAAGAACATTCTAGAATAAGTCAAGGCTTTGACTTCATCCTACAACAACACTTTTCTTCATAATTCAACATGAACACTTTTCATTAATCGAGGCTACCAGCTTCCTTCCAAAGCACTGGAATGAAGAACACCTACCGGGACTAGGATCAACCTGCAAATTCAAATTTGAAACAAAATAAACTTCATCATATTTCTAGTTTTCATTGTCTATTTCTTTCTCTTTTCTCTTAGGACTTAGGATCCAAGATTCTTCCTTCTTTCTTCAACTGATACTCTCAAAAAGCACTTAATACTTTATGCATGCATTCTTTTGAAATCATTCATATTGCTCTCCAAGTGAGCTTGAGCCTAATATATTCTTTAGTTACTCGAAGTATGATATCATTTTTATGTGCTTTGTCTGCTTCGTACTTGGCTATAACATTTTTGAATTGTATTATCTCCTTAATAACCTCCCACATTAGCAATTGAACAGGATCTCTATTTATTCCTTCTATCCATTCCTTGAAGGCTTTAGCTTCTTTTCCTTCCTATCCTAGTGTTTAGGGATCAAAACCTTGATGTGCTAGTATTTCAATAAATTCTTGATTTTGACTAATCAATCTTCTGCACTCGACGATGACTTTTTAAAATCCTTCAATACATTGTATTAACATGTCACCTTCCCATTTCAACTGTTTCTTCCATTTTACTGGCAATGAAAGTTCATTTCCATATATTACATTATTTTGTATTAACTCTTAGATATTTGATTGTATGAGAACTTTGATGTTTCGCTTTTTTTTTTATGACCTTCTCTTGGTGAAAAATACATTCATCTTCAAATCTTTTCAATTTATCTAAACAATGGTATGCTTCCTCATACTTTCTTATTGCATCTGTAATAAATTCTTCTCCCTGCTTTAACCAATATTCAATCCATTCTTCAAATGTGTTCATTTTATGACGAATTGTAGCAATTGCATCTACTTGTTCTTGTGACATCAACGCCAGATATTGGGGCAATTCAACTTGTTCTCGACCAAATAAAGTTAATGACTTAATGAAATGTTCCTATTGTATGTTGTGGTTGTGTTTCTGATATGTGGTTGTCATCGATGTCAACACTATTGGCATTAATAACTTAGAAGTTGTATATGTCAAGGATATTGAGAAAATTGTAATAAGTTGCAGGTTGTCAATGGTGAAGTGAAGTTCAGTCTATTGGTTAGCTCAGTACGTTAATGATCAGTGGTTGTGGATTAAAGGGTTTTTTTTTTAGTATATCTAGTTTATCCATGTTAATTTTTAGAGATCCACATGAATATTTGATCGAGTTATGAGAAATTATGTTCTCATAGTTTTTTTGTTGCTTCAATTAGTGTTCTCGAATGAAGATGATGTGATTCTAGTAAGTCCAATTGTTTTGGATGCTTCTCTAATGATTCATGATGTTTTTGGAAGTTTCTAGATCATGCTCTATCTATTTTCCATGTTTGCATTGATTGTTGTGCTCACGATGGGATATTTTCTCTTGTGTGTTCATGTTTTTCATGTTCTTGGCCGATAAGGTGTTGTAGCATGTTGTGGATCTTCAAGGAATAATTTTTGAAGGTGTTTTTGAATATTTTATACTGGGTCTTCACTAAGTTGTGTCCAACCTTGGTTGATTCGCATTGAAATTTATTTATTGTTTTGGGTCGATAGTTTTTATTCATTTTATTATTTTATTGAGGCCGACATGTAGCAATGTAATTTCTTATTGTGAATATACGAATAATGTCTTGATCATTTGAAGATAGAAGAAAAGTGTGAAGAAGTGTTCATGTGCTTAACTAAAACTATAATCAAGCATTAGCAGATGCTATTTTCTAAGTTCAAATCTTGTGGATGTAATCCAAATCTTTTGTAACACAGTGTGCCTTCTTTTGGGTAATAATATTTTCTATAATTGAGTAGTGAGCTCTATGCAATGTGCCTAAATGCATGTGCATTCCCCATATTATTCTTTATCCTTTTAATAGGATATAATCTTGTGGAATGACCTCCACCATGGTTTTTCCCCTAATAGAGTTTCCACATAAAAAATATTGGTGTTATGTCCATTTTAGATGTGTTTTTGATTTATGCTTTCATGGTTATTGATCATATCTGGGAATAAGGTTAATAATTTTAGTAAGTTCAAAATTTTGTGACAACTATTTCACCCCCCCTCTCAGTTGTCTGCCCTTGTGTTGCCAACAATTAGTATAGGAGCAGGTTCCTTGGAAGAATTTTAAAAGCTTGAGGTGATCTAGGATGGTGACATACAAGAAGGATAGTTCAAGATTTGATGGAACAAATTATTCTCTATGGAAGGCTCAAATTGGGTGTCATCTGAGATGCATTGGTGAACCCTACTAGAAAATTACAAAGAATAGGTATATTATTCCACATAATGGTCCTTCTACTACATATGAGATTAAGGAATTTGAGTACAATATAAGGGCTAAGGAACCATTGTCGAGTGCTTTGATTGATTTTGAGATGACAAATGTTATGGATCTAATGACTACTTATGAGATCTGGAAAAAGTTGGAAACTTTGTATGAAGGTGATGCTAATGTGAAGATTGCTAAGTTGCAAAGTTTGAAAGGGAAATATGAAATGTTGAGAATGGGTGATGATGATAACATTACTTCTTTCATGCAAAGAGTGAATGAACTTGTGTGTGGTATCAAATGTCCTGGTAGACGATTGGAAGAATTAGAGATTATAGCTAAAGTGATTATATCCTTGCCTATTGCATACAAAGTCAAAGTTATTGCTATTAAAGAGCTCTAGACTTTAACAAATGTAAACAGAGATATGTTGATTGGTAAGCTTACTACTTTTGAGTTGAATAAATTTGGTGATGCTCTTCCTAAGATAGAATCTACATTCAAATCTATTACTACTTCTAGAAGTGATAAGCAGATATATGATCTGGGTAAAAGTTCTTCTAGAAAGGTATTCAAGTATGAGGAGGAAATGAGAGAGATTGAAGAAGAGGAAAGCTAGAGGAGCTTGAAGCACTTATTGTCAAAAGGGAAGCCACAGGAGAAGGTAAGTATAAAGGGAAATTTCCTATTAAATGTTTTTCTTGCAATAAGATAGGTCATTTTGCATCAAGGTGTCTAGAAAGAGTCCCTACTTTCCAAGACCTAACAAGCCTAGATTTCAAAGAAAGTGATATTATATTGTTGATGAAGTTGTGACAAATGATGAATATGATAAAGGAAATGCAAGTAAAGATGAATGGGCATTTATTGATATCAAGGAAAATGGTCATGTGTCTATTGAATCTATTAGTTGCTCAAATGTGGATAAATACCTAGATGCTCAAGTTGAAGAGAAAGATGAATGGGTGATTGATAGTGGATGCTCTCATCACATGATAAGTGAATAAAAGAAAATTTATGAGATTGGAAAAGTATGATGGTGATGTTGTAAGAATTGGTGATGACAAAGTTGGTGTAATCCATGGCAAAGGATGTATTTCTCTTGATGGTAAGAATAATACTAGTGATGTTATATATGTGGAAGGTTTGAAGCATAATCTTTTAAGTGTTGGATAGATGGTTGACAAGGGATACAATCTTCAATTCAAGGATGGAAAGTGCAAAATATTGGGAAGTTCCAAAAATGTGATTGCTTTAGGTATAAAAACAAAAGGTGACATCTTTCACCTGAATGTTGCTTGTAAAAGTTGTTTGATTGCTCAAGTTGATGAAAGTTGGTTGTGGCATAGGAGAATGTGTCATGTAAACTTTGACAATATTATCAAGATAAGTTATGCTCAGGTAGTGAGAGATCTTACTAAGTTGGTAAAGCCTATGAATACTATATGCAAGGAATGTTAGTTAGGAAAGAAAACTAGAATTTCATTTTGGAGAAAAAAAATTGTTCAAATGGAGTGTTGGAGCTTGTTCATACTAATTTGTGTGGTCCTTCTAGAGTCAGAAGTTTACAAGGAGGTAGGTATTTCATGTTACTTATTGATGATTATTCTAGATTGATGTGGGTTACTTTCTTGAGGGAGAAATCTAAAGCTCTAGACAAATTCAATATTTTTAAGGCTATGGTTGAGACAAAGACAGGTTTGAAGATTAAATGTTTGAGATTAGATAGAGGTGGTGAATTCACTTCCCATGAGTTTAATTATTTTTTTGAAGTGCATGGAATAAAAATAAAAATACCTACCTCGTGGACCCCTAAACAAAATGAAGTTGTGGAAAGGAAGAACATGATAGTTCAAGATGTTGCTAGAACTATGATGCTAGAAGGAAATGTTCCTTATATCTATTGGAGAGAAGTTGTGAGTACTATTGTTTACATACTCAACCGAGTAAAAGTCAAAGGTGATACTGGTAAGACCTCTTTTGAGCTATGGTTTGGTCACAAGCCTACTGTTAGATATTTCAAAATATTTGGGAGTAAATGCTATACCAAAAGACATGAAGATATAGGAAAGTTTGATGCTAGAAGTGATGAAGGAATCTTTTTGGGTTATACTATTAAGAGCAAGGCCTACTAGTGCTACAACAAGAGATTAAGGAAAGTAGTTGAAAGTGAAAATTCCAAGGTTGATGAAGACATAGCTAGACCATCCAGGACTTGTGGATATGATTTAGATGATTAGAATAACATTTCAATCATAGGAAAGAAAGTTCGGACTCAAAATCAAGTTAAAAGAATTTTAGTGAATCAAGAAAATCAAGAGGAAGGAACTAGTGAAAGTGCAAAACATAGATCACAAGAGCTAGAAGTTCAAGAAAATTCTAAGACTCAAAGGTATGTAAGACTAAATCATTCAGAAGATTGGATTATAGGTGATAAGAACAAAGGTGTTTAGACTAGGAGAAAAATTGCAAAAGAATAATATTTGATTTCAAAGACTGAGCCTAATAGTGTGAATGAAGCATGCAAAGATGAAAATTGGGTGGAAGCAATGAAAGAACTACAAAAAATTGAGAAGAATAATACATGGATTCTTGTTCCTAGACCTAAGGACAAAAATGTAATTGGAACTAAATGGGTCTTTAGAAACAAGTTGAATGAGCAAGGTGAAGTTGTTAGAAACAAAGAAAGACTAGTGTGTAAAGGATATTCTCAGATGGAAGGAGTTGAATTTGAAGAATCTTTTTCCCCTATTGTTAGGATTGAAGCTATGAGACTATTTCTTGCTTATCCTGCTTACAAAAACTACAAGGTTTTTCAGATGGATGTCAAATCAGGATTTCTAAATGGTGAATTGGAAGAAGTGTATGTTGAAAAACTTGATGGATTTCAATTGACTGATCAAGGAGATATGGTTTGTCGATTGAAGAAAGCATTATATGGACTTAAACAAGCCCCAAGAGCATGGTATGCCAGATTGGACAAGTATTTGTTGAAGCTTGGATTTAATAAAGGTACTAATAGTAATCTATATTTCAAGATTGATCATGATAAAGACTTTATTGTTGAAGTATTTGTTGATGATATCATTTTTGGAGGAGATGATAGTTTGTGCATGAATTTTGTTGATGAGATGCAAAATTAATTTGAGATTTCAATGATTGGTGAGATTAAATTCTTTTTGGGATTGCAAATTACTCAGTTAGATAAAGGGATCTTTATATCTCAGTCCAAGTATGTGAAAGAATTGCTAAAGAAGTTTGGTATGGAAGATTTAAAGCTAGTTGGTACACATATGGTGACTGGATGCAAGTTGACACAATATGATGATTCTCTAAAAGAAAATCAAACTAGATACAGATCGATGATTAATGGATTGCTTTATTTGACTCAAACTAGACTAGATATCATGAATGTTGTATGCATTGTTGTAATATTTCAAGCTAATCCTAAGGAATCTCATGTAACTGTTGTGAAGAAAAAATTTAGATACTTGAAGGGGACAATTGATTTTGGCTTGTGGTATCCTAAACATGATGATCTTACTTTGAGTGCTTTTACTAATGTTGATTGGGAAAGTGATGTGAATGATAGAAAGAGTACTAGTGGTGGTACATTTTTCTTGGGTAAGAAGCTCATTTCATGGTTAAGTAAGAAGGATAATGCCATTTCTTTATCTACTGTAGAGGTAGAATACATTGTTGCTACTAAAAATTGTACTCAAGTATTGCAGATGAAGTAGATGTTGAAAGATATCAGAGTTTTGTTTGATGAATTGATTTTTCTATTCTATGATAATTCAAGTGCAATTAAAATTTCTAAAAATTCGATGTTGCATTCACTTTCCAAGCATATATCTATCAAGTTTCACTTTTTGAGAGAGAAGGTGAGTTAAAAGGAAGTTAGACTAGAGTATGTTTCTACTAAGGAATAGATTGTAGATATCTTTACCAAGTTGTTGCCTAAGGATACTTTTGAGTATCTTAGAGGGAAGCTAGGGGTGATTACCCCTCCTAATTAGAGCTAAGATGTATTGAATTACATCAATCCATGCATTTCATAGTCATATCTTGATCTAGATTGATGTTGTGGTGGTTGCTACTCAGGGGGAGTAGTCAGATGTTTAGATATGTGGTTCAAAGCTTGTGTGAAGAAGAGAAATATTTTTCATTGATCTCAAAGGGGGAGAAGAATCATGTGAAAATTTGTAAATTATCTAGGGAGAAGAGTTGTGTAAAATAATTGATAAGAAAAGAGTCAGAACCTAAGGGGGAGTAAGTGCTAAAGACAGTTGCGTTGATGGTATTTTTCACATTCTATGTTTCCATCAATGCCAAAAGGGGGAGATTATTGGATGTTGTGGATGAGTTGTTGATATATGGCTATCATTGATGTCAACACTATTGGCATTAATATCTTAGAAGCTGTATATGTCGAGAATATTCAAAAAAATGTAAGAAGTTGTAGGTCGTCAATGATGAAGTGAAGTTTAGTCTGTTGATTAGCTCAGTACATTGATGATCAGTGGTTGTGGATTAAATGTTTTTTTTTAGTATATCTAGTTTATCCATGTTAAGTTTTAGAGATCCACGTAAATATTTGATCAAGTTATGAGCAGTTGTGTTCTTGCTATTTTTTTGTTGATTCAATTGGTGTTCCTAAATGAATATGATGTTATTTTAGTAATTCTACTTCTTTTGTATGCTTCTCTGGTGATTCATGATGTTTTTGGATGTTTCTAGATCATTCTCTATCTGTGTTGCATGTTTGCATTGATCATTGTGCTCACAGTGGGAGATTTTCTCTTACGTGTTCATGTTTTTCATGTTCTTGGCTAACAAGGTGTTGTAGCATGTTGTGGATCTTCGAGGAATAACTTTTGAAGGTGGTTCATGTTTAAAGATTTTATTTTGGGTCTTCACTAAGTTGTGGCTAACCTTGGTTGATCCACATTGAAATTTATATATTGTTTTGGGCCGATAGTTTGTATTCATTTTATTATTTTATTGAGGCTGACATGTAGTGATGTAATCTATTGTTGTGGATATATATAAATGATTACTTATTCCATTTGAAGGTGTGTGCGAGGTGCTTGTGTATGAAATGTGTGAATAATGTCCTAATCATTCAAAGACAGAAGAAGAGTGTGAAGAAGAGTAAGCAAAGTGTGAAGAAGTGTTCATGTGCTTAATCAGAACTATAATCAAGCATTAGCAGATGTTATTTTATCAGTTCAAATCCCGTGGATGGAATCCAAATATTTTGTAAGAAAGTGTGTCTTCTTTTGGGTAGTAAGCCATTTTGAAATTGAGCAGTGAGCTCTAGGAAGT
>VDFB02281492.1:283124466-283184503 GCA_007258455.2 Sequoia sempervirens
GAAACATTTAATGTGGGTTTTGTGCAAGATCTGAGATGGGTATGAGAGGATTCAATGAAGGGTCATGTTCTAGGTCAAGTCAGTAGTTCAAACAAAGAGAACATTCCATAGCAGCAATCAGAGATTCATAATTGAGAGTGAATATTTATCCAAAGAACACTAGAAGTAAACAACAAAGTGAATCGTTCATCAAACTGAGCACTACCACTATATCAAAACAAAGGGACACTTGTAGAAAAATAAAGTGGTTAGGAAATGAGAAAAACTAAAAGCAATGTGAAACAACAGAGAAAGACAACCTAGACTAACCTATATACAATTATTTACAAAAACTAAGCTTAACAGAGCTCAAGCAAGGAAATAATGCTTAAGGTGTTGCCCATTGATAGGAAATGAGACTTCTTCTCCAGTTAAGGTCTTGAGGTGGAAATCATTATCTCCTAAGATTTCAAAAATTTGGAAGGGGCCAAGCAAGAGCTTGTCGAACTTGTCATGTCCTCCTTTCTTTTCATTGGCCTTGTCCCAACATAGGACAAAATTAGCGATTCTAAAGGCCTTGATCTTGGCTTGTTGATTGAACCATATTTTGACCACACTTTGATGTTTGGCAAAAATTTCAATGGGATGGTCATGTACCTCTTCTAGATGAAGCAATTCAGCTAAGCGAGCCTCTTGACAACCCCCTTCTTTGTAAAAGGTGTTGATGAATTGGAGGGTGGGGATCTTGAGCTAGACAGGGAATCACCTAGGGAAGCCTTGTGGCATGTACAATCTTCCCAAAGGTAAAAATGAAGCTAGGGGTGCCAGTATTTGTGATTCCTATCAAGTAACTTTTTTATCATGATGATTAAATTCTTGTTTGTGGATTTGGCTAGGCCATTACCGTGGGGATAGTAATTGGATGAGAATTTGAGGGCAATGTTGTAGTCAAAGGCCCAATTGGTGAATTTAAGTGAAGAGAAAGAAGGGTCATTATCGCAAACTAAGGCATATGGGCAATTGAAACGATTTAAAATGAAGCTTTCAAGAAAATTAGTTACTACCTCTGTGGTACATTGCCTACATGTAATAGCTTCTATCCATCTAGTAAAATAATCAAAGGTGGTTAGAATACCTGTGACCCACAGAAGATGGTGGGCTTACTAGACAGATAAAGTTGAGACCCCATTGTGCAAACGGTCTTACCACCAAGGCTAGTTTCAGTAGAACAACATTTCTTTCTTTGGTTGTAGCAGTCTGGCAGACGTGGCATGTACGAACACAGCTATGTGTATCCTTGAAGACTGTTGGCCAATAATATCCTACTCGTAGGATTTGATGAGTGTTTGAAGGGCCAGATCCATGACCGATACTCAAACTTATCATAAAATTCTTTCAACACTCTTGTTGCTTCTTCCTTTCCAAGGCATCTGAGGTAGATCCCTTCATGATTCTTCTTATAAAGCACAGAACCTCGTAGCATGTAGTTGCTACTCTTTAGTCAAAGAACACGCTTTTGAACTCCCTATAGATGAGGTGGACACTTTTTGTGCAATAATTAGTAGACTATGTCATCATACCATTCTCCAAGAGAGACATCTTCAAGTTGGTATTCCTGAACTGTGAGTTCGGGTCCTTCTTCAACCACTATTTCAGCTATTGTTCGAGTGAGGGCCTACCCTCTTACTAATTTCATTCTCTGAATCTCCATGTTGTATTCTTATAACTAGGTGACCCACTTTTCTCTTCTTTCTCCTAACTCATTCTGCATTAACAATGTCTTTATTGTTGGATCAAGCATGATGGAAAACACCTTGTTTTGTAGGATATAGTGTCTAAACTTCTTGAATCCTCTGACTAGAGCATAGGATTTTTTATCTATGTTGTGATATCTCATCTCAGCATCTTTTAAGGGAGCACTCATGAAGTAAATTGGGTGCTCATTCCCCTCATCATCCTTTTGAGTCATAATGTTGGCACACGAATGGTCTGAAGTGAATGAGTAAATATAGAAAGGCTTCAGGAAATCAAGGTTGATTAGCACAAGTGCATCAACAATTTCTCTCTTTATTTCCTCAAAGATTTATTTTCCTCCAGAGTCCACTCAATTTTGGCATCTTGCTTCAACATGGCATTAAGGGGTTTGACTATTTCAACAAAGCCTGTAATGAACATCCTTATGAAATTTATCTTCCTGAAGAAATATTTCAATTCTTTCTTGTTGCCTAGCAATTGAATCTTCAAGAAGGACTGAATATGCTTGGGGTCTATGGAGATTCCTCACTCTAAAATAACGTTTTTGAGCAGTTTACCTTTTGTAACATAGAAGATGCACTTCTTCAGAATATGGGAAATCCCAAATTCTCTACACTTCTAAAAAAAATTTGAACAAATCAAAAACATGATCACCCTGTTTCTTTGAGAACATAGTAAGATCATCCATGTAGATGATAATGCACTTTCCAATCAAATCTTTAAATGCTATTTCCATTGCATGTTGGAAGGTGGTACTGGCATTGATGAGACTGAAATACATTCTTCTATATGCAAAGATTCCCCACTTGGTGGTGAACGTTGTCTTGTGCCTATCTTTGTATTGCACCATTACCTAATTATATCCAGATTATCCGTCCAAGAAGTACATCATCTAAGAACCATTTATGATCTACATCACCCCATCTAATGAAGGAAAGGGGTGATTGTCTTTCCCTGAAGTTCTGTTAAAGTTGCAAAAATCCACACACAATCTAATTTCTCTATTATTTTTCCTAACTGGAACCAAATTGGACACCCACATGGAGTGTCTAAATGGGAAGATGTTTTTTTCTTAAAGAAGCTTCTACACTTCCTTGTAAATGATTGGTTACAACAATGCATTAATGGGATGTTTTCATTGTCAGAATGGTCTTACATCCATCTTGAGAGGCATAGTGTGTGTGATGATTGAGTTGTCATATGTCTTCAAGTCCTCATAACTCCATCCAACTACGTCTGATACTTTCACAAAGCATCAATGATTAATTTCTTCTCTTTTGTCATGCACACTTTTCCAATGAATACATTTTTAACCTCCTCGGTCGTTCCAATATTGTGTCACATTGGTTGTTAATGGAATCATTTTTTTCCTATTGATCATGGTCTTGGATTTGATCTAGGTCAAATATTCGTTCAAGCTAAACAATGCCTCTTGGAATAGTATTCATCTTGAGGTTGATGACCCCTTCTATATCTAATTCAACTTCTTCAGGCTCAACCTCATCAATTATCTGAGTTGCAAATACATCAGAACTAGTGATGAAATCCAAGATGTGTTTTTTTTCATTGAGCACATGAAAATGGGTTGCATTATCTAGTATAGATGGGGTGGATGTAAGCTCAACGGTGAACCTTTTAAGGTTGGACAATGATAATGGTTGAATGGTACTGGCTACTTGAGCCAAAGCATCAACAATATGGTTTTGGGATCAAGGGATTAGTTGAATATTGAAGGAAACTAAGCTTTCTAATAGGTCCCAAACTTTATGCCTATAGCTTCCTAGTCTTCTATCATGGTAGGAATACAATTTCCTGACTTACTTTACTACTAATTACAAATCATCGAAGACTTGCAACATTTTAACTTTCTTCCTTAGGGCCATCAGGAGACTATAAACCAATGCTTTGTACTCTACTACATTATTCATGTAATAAAATTGAAGCCTATTAGCAAAGTAAGTCTTACCCATAGGGTTGATGAGCTTGAATCTAGCTCCAGCTCCCTGTTTGCACTTGGATCCATCGAAGCACAACATCTAGAACTTGGAGGGTTCCTTAATCTTAGGGTCAACCATACATTCAGTCCTCCTCGACTACACGCCTAGATCTGCCATCTCAGAACGGACACTAGCTTGGCATGGTTGGTGGTAGGCTACCTTGGAAACTCCTTTTGAGGTGTAACTTGTCCTTTGATATGTTCCACTGCTATCTGACATAAGCAACACTCGAATTTTGAGTGGGTAGCATTATGCACTTTGCACCAACTAGGCATCAAGAGCTCTTGGAAATCCATTCTTTCCCCTAGGCTGAGCTGATGTTGTATACACTTCTCCATGAAATCTTGGAATCCATCTAGTAGTCCCAAATTCTCATCATTGTAGGATTCATCATCATCTAATTCTACCAATATCTCTGTGCTTTAAGGTGCATAGGCTAAATTGGTAGGAGGGTTGCATAATACCAAGAAGACTTCCTCAGTCATCTCCTCTTCTAGAGGTTCTGATTCTTCCTAATATGCCATGGGAGAATAAATACCCAAATCTATTTCAGCAAACAACACCTCATTGGTGTTGTACTCTGTGATCATGAATTTCATGTGTGGCTCACAGTCTATATGAATCTGATTTGGCAGTCCCTTCCATGGTAGCCACACATTAGATAAATCGGTAGCAACATATCTGTTCAATTCTTGGGTGAAGTCTCACCCCAAGATTATCCCATATGTGTCAAGAATATCTACAACTTCAATTTCAATAACTTGTTGCACCCTTGGGTCTGCAACAATTTGCATGGGGATCCGATTGGTTTCTCTTACTATGTTTACTTTTTTTTTGTCTAGTTGAGTCACCTTCCTTTTGGAAGGAGTGGGGACTATTCCCAATGCTTTTTATATAGCAAGGGGCATAACATTGGTCAATGCTCCTGAATCAAGCAAGCAATTATGTAAGTTTTTCCAAAATATTCTAATTGTAATGAGAAAAGGTGGAATTTATAACTTCCCCTGAAATAATCCCATAGGTGTATCTTCATGGGCTACTTGATTCTTATCCTTTTTCATTGGTATTTTCCTTAGCGGGTTGTTTCCCCATTTTCTTATTTGAAGGGGCATCTTTCTTCTTACCTATAACCTCCTGCATTATGGGCTCATATGGTGGCTCTTCAAAAGAGACTCTCTTGGTTGGTATTTCTTGGGTTGACTTACAAGAGTGAGTTCCATTAATCATCCTAAAGAAGGTGTTCCTAACTGTAGGGACCTTAAGTAACTCAAAGGAAAAAATCTTATCTTGACCTTCTTGAATTCATCAACAACATACTCACCCATTTGCTCAATTTTGGCCTCAAAGGACCAGCCTTGGGAAGAGCCAGCTAACTGGTTTTGCATCTGATTTGGCTATTTATTCTTGTTAAAATATTGGGTGGGTACATAGGGGTAACCTGGATTGTCACTAGCATTTGAATCAGGTGGGGTGCTAAAGTTGTTGGGTGGAGTGGAAGTTGTGAAAGGTCCTACTGCTTGCCTATTTCTTAAGCTATATGGGGATGCACTTTGATGGAACATTTGGACCTCATATTCATGAAACTCTTCCTCATCTACTATACCATTATCTACTGAAGCAAAGAGCTGAGATAAATTTTCTTCATTACTTACCTCTTTCACTTCTTTGTTCTTTGGGGAAGTGGTCTCTATTTCTGGTGCATTGCTCTCACTTCGCAAGAACATGGCTTAATTGACCACAAGTACACAAGAGTCATAGGGCTTAGATGGGACTAGATCTTGGAAAATAGTGTTGTCCGCAACATTTTGAACCTCTACTTGAAAGATCTTCACAGCTGTGAGGAACTCTGGGCAATCCAATTTAGAATGCCTATTCATTTTATGGATCCGGCACCATCTAGACAAAGTTGCATCGGTGACATACACTCCACTAGTTGTCTTCTTCATATTGGTGGGTTGATCAAGAGGAGTGGGAACACCTTCATTGTTTGGCCTTGTATTCAACATTTTTTTCTTCCTTTGTGAAGGTCTTCTTTTGAAATTCTAGTTGGAGTTTTTCCCTCTCTCATAATTTTGTTCGGATGAGGTACTCGCATCATAGTTATCCCTATTCTCTTAGTTGAGGTTGGCCTAGATCCTACATTGAGAAGCTTGAAGTTGGTTATTTTGGCTCTACAAGTGTGCCATCTCCATGGAAATTTTTCTAATCATCTCCATTATTTCATCCAAACAATCCTTCTCTGCATTGCTTCGCTGTGGTGTTTGATTTTGGAGGAAGACAAGTTGGTTTGCTAGTTGATTCTACTGAGGGGGAAGGAATCTGGGCCCTTGTATCTATATGGTTCTTGGGGTTGATACGAATAAACCTATTATTGTTGGGGCTGCAAATAATGAGGCACAAGAGGCACTTGGTTCATCGAGGGTCCTGGTTGAGGAACTATGGGAAGCTGTGGAACTTGGTTCATAAGAGGCATCTGATGTTGTAGAGCTTGAGTGAGCCCTTGAATCTACATAGGATGAGCAACCTATCCCAAGGAAGGTAGTGGATTGAAAATGTATTCCCCAAGTCAATTTTGGTTATGACCACCTCAACATAAGCATCCACCAACTGAGTGAATGGTGTGTTCATTCATTTTACTAATGCCGCAATGAGCTTGTCTAAAGCGACATAGTAGACTGATAGAACAACAACATCATTAAGCACATATGGAGTTCGTAAACTCATGTATGCCTGATGGAATCGATCATTGAAGGATCTGATTGGTTTGTAAACCTCTCTACACATAGACATGAACTATTGATATAGTTTTGAAGGGTTGATTGAAATATTGTATTTCCTTAAGAAGGAATTCTTCAAAAGGTCCCATGTGGTAATAGATCTTGTAGGAAAGTTGATTTACCAATAAAAAACTTCCTCTCCCGAAGAATAAGGGAAAAAATTTCATGCCACATCCTCGTGATCGATCTACATATCCTTCAGTGTTGTTTGGAATATCTTAATATGTTCTTCTGCCATCCTTTGAGGATCTCATGGATTGAATTTCGTGCAAAATCCCTCTGGGTTCTTTGGCATGTCATGGTAAGCATTGAATAACAATGGAGAAGGATTGTTACCCAGCCAAGCCATGAGGGGAAGTGAGGGTTGTATTTTCTATTGAACAAGAACTTGGGGCTTTGCAGGGGCAACAATAGCTGGGACTAGGCCTTGGAATTGGAAGGCAGGGGCAGAGGCAGTTCCCTAGCCTTGGGAAGCAAGAATTTGGAAGGAAATTTGGGATGGATAAATGGAGTAGGTGGAAATGGAAAAGGGAGGATGAGTGTGGGGTGAATGGAAGGAGGGGGAGGTGGAAGTGTGATGGAAAGGAAGTGGATGTGGAAAGGATGGAATGTCTTTGGCGTTGTAGGGGTTGCAGTTCTTGGAATTCCCCTTTGTTTGGAGTTGATTTTAGGACTATAAAACTTTTCAAGGGAGAATGAACCAATTAAATCTAGCTTAACTCAAAGGGGCCATCCTTCTAGCACCACTTTTTTTTATGGGTTCTTTATACACTTTCTAAACACAAGCAGTGCATAAGTGCACTACCTATCTTGAAAGGTAGAAATTTGCAAATAAGTTACAAATCACTACCCCAAGGTCTCTTGGGTGTCAAGTCATGACTTGCTTGAAATTTCTCAATGGTTTCATATGACCTTGTTGGTAATCATAGGGCAGCCTTATGCAAGTTAAGTTGGAGGGGAATTGGTCCTTCAAATGGAGTTCTTAAAGTGTTAAGGTTGATGTGCAATTATTGCAAGTTCAAAACAATAGTCTAGAACTTCTTCTCTATCATCAAATTTGGCTTTACAATGTGCATTGAACTTTGTCGAAAGCACTATTTAAAAGAAAATTCAAAGGGGGGTGGGAAGAGGAAAGTTCCTAGACTTGAAACTACCAATGAACAATGATAATAGAGGATGCTATAGTGGACAACCTTCCCAAAACTAAGTTCCACTTAACCAAATTAGCTCATAGTCTCGTAAAACTAATGCAATCTTCCAAGGTCTATAGATTTTCAACCATTCATTCACCATAAAGCATGAATAAAAGATAGAATTTAAGTGCAACATTCAATTTATGTCCAGAATAGCTTTACACTGCTATTTATCATCAACAAACAACAAAAAGCATGGAAAAGGAAGGGCATCAATACAACAAAATTCCTCACCATTGATGAACAACGTTGAATAACCTACTAAAGCATGATAAACACATAAAACAACAAAATAAATCTATTCAAATTCACTAAATATGAGGAGAATAATCATGAAACATGAAATTGGAACTCAAGAATCCATCAAAATCAATGAATTTCTATTAAAATTTGAGCAACATGTCTTTACAAAAACTCAACTCCCTCCTAAAAATTAGAGGAGACCCCCTATTTATAGTGTCCAAAAATAAAAATGAATGGCCAAGATTCACTACAAATTAGGGTCTCACCTACCCCTAAATATTTCTCAATTTAAAATAGGCTATTTTGTCCTCTTCCCTATTTTGTCTTGTAGACTATTTTGTCATCTAGTGGGCAGCACTATAGTGATTTTTCTTTTAGTTGATTTGTCTTTTGTTGTGGCTAATTTGTGAGGAACTCCTTTTCAATAACCATGTTTTCTTCATGCTTCTTCACATTAGCATATTATACGAACTTTCCAATTAATTCCTAGAACATATCCCACTCCATTACATCATATTGGATTACCTGAAAGTTCAATTTCCTAGACCTGTTGGTAATCACATCCCAATATTTATGGCATTTTTGAATATTCTTTATCATCTACTTAGATTGAGCAAAGGTTTGAGCAGAAAATTCCTCCTTAGAGGACTTGTCTTTATGCATCTAGTGTATAATAGTAGCAACTAATCCTTGGAGGTGATCAATCTTTTGTTCCTGTGTAGCCATTCCCAAGTCAATGGTGGAGACATTATAACTGACCCCCTCTCCTTTTTCCATTGGAGTGGCTATCTGCATGGTCCTTCATCTCGAGGAATCCATTGTTATGTGGATATGACCCTTGGTTTCTTCACCTTCTTTGTCCCTATCTACACTCAAGACAAGATGGCTTCTAGCCTCACTTTCTAATCCATAAGGATAGGGGCCTTCTTCTACAATTTATTTTCTAGCCATTCGGGCATCTAGGACCCTTTATTTGGTGATTTTTGATCACCTTCCTCCTTTTGATCATAATGGATATTCATTTCTTAGTGACCCGGGGCCTCTTGTTCCATCTTTTCTTCCTCTTCTTCATTAGAGTCATAAATGAAATAGTAGTTTCTTTCTGTGACTCGATGATGGCTATGTTTTCCCTAGGGCTATATTCCCCTTTAGATGTATTCTCTTCTTCTTCTTCTTCTTTCTTGTGTTCTTCATGATGTTCTACCTCTAGGATTTTCCTCTTCTTGATCTTTCTCTTCTTTCATTTCTTCCTATCTTGTAGGAGGCATCTCCACATCATGATTAGGGATTTTCTCTTGTTCATCAATAGGACGTTTTTAGGTTACCTCCACTCCCTCATTTGTATCCCTCTTCTCCTTAGAAGGCCTCTTCTCAACTTCCTCCCTAACATCTCTAAGTTACTGGGCCAACTCTTCCTCAAGCTCTTGGTTGGAAGTTTCAATGATGTATTTTGCACCCAAATCCTCAATATATTCTTCAGAGGATTATGTTTCATCTTCATGATGAACTATCTCATCAATGACCGAGTTTTGGTGCTCTGGGTGCTCATGATAGTCATCAACTTCCTCTTCTTTTCCTTTAGTTGCTTCCCTTTCTCATCTCTCCAATTCAGTAAATATGCATTGTTGCCTCCATCATAGGTTGTTCAATCAAAGGAGGAGGGACAGGGAGGCTAGCGACAACTTGTGCTAGGGAAACCTATACTACAAGGTTCATTAATACTCCAAAGAGCTCCATTGTTATGTTTTCAATATGCCAATTGAAAGCTTCTGCGAGAGTAAGAGTGGGAATTTTTGTTGTTGCAGAGGCCAATGGAATCATTGTCAATGGAGAGATGGATGAGGAAGAGAGCGAGGAAGTATTAGCAGAGGGAGAATCTATCACCATAATTTTTGCGGTAGGTGATGTGGAGGAAAGATGAACCAAAATGTCCACCGTAGGTAGACAAGAAGTAGGTAATACCTGAGATGTTGGTGGAGGAGTGATGGTAGTGGCAACAATAGTGGCAGTGAGGGATAAGGTAGTAGGTGGGGATTTGGGTTGCTCAACCTCTTCTTCCTCTCCATCATGGAGGGGGTCCCCCTGAATGGTGGGCATGTCTATGAAACCACTTGATTTCTTTATTTTCATAGAGGGCTCACCCTCTAATGCTTTCCTAGAAAAAAATTTGTGCTTTGGTTGGCGTTCCACAACCTCTTTTCTCTTCCTTGATCTAGTAGTTGGGGGAGACTTTGAGGTTTCCTCAGATGGGGCAACAACACTTCCACTATCGGTCTCCCTCTCAAGTTCATCCTCGATCTCACCATACATTAAAGTGGCTCCTTGTAGTTTCAACTAAGCAATTTTCCCATCAATCCACTACTTTGTTCTAGCTTCAATTGGCTTTGTCAAAATATCAAGGTCATTGACCTCTTCCTCATCCCAGTCAATTAGAGGCAACGACATCAAATCTTGGATCAATTACATTATTTTCTTCCTCCACAACTTGATCCAATACTAGGAACAAGTTAACCATTTTAACAAAATATGCCTTCATGCACATGTAGTGCTTCATGCGCACCTCTTTATCATCTTTGCAATTTTTTGAGAAGTCCTCCACATTGTGCAGATGGGTGTACTCCTTTCCAACCATTTTATTTAGCTTACCATACAGATCCATCTATGGTTGGGTAGTGTGAAGCTCCAAGTTGCATTCAATGATTTTCTTCTTTGAGTACTTTTCACACTAAGATGCAGGGATTGCATACATGCCTTGACAAAATGTTAAAGGATATGGAGTCCCTTGCCTATGCTTGTCATTCAAAAGAGTATGTACATGTTGTAGCTACCTAGAGATTTCAAGTAGTATCAACTGATCATTTGGGTACTAAGGTAGCTTATATGGCCTCTCGAATAAGTCCTCGATTCTGATGTATGTGAATTTGGGAAACTAAATGGAAAGGAATCTTAATCGACAGATGAAGGAATTTTCACTATGAGTGACTCTCCTTTCGAAATCATCTCCCATTAATCTAATAATGTGCTTGATATAGGCATCATTTACCCTGTAGTAATCTTTCTTAAAATTTATGTATTGGAGCTATGGGTACCTATCATAGAATTTCAATTCCCTCCTCAGAGTCTAGCTTGGTGCCACAAAGAGACCTCTATATTGAGCACAATCAACCAACAAATAGATTGGGTAAGAGTTCATGTAGAATTGGGAGATCTTCTTCACTACTACAAACTGCTCATGCAAGCAGTTACTAATCATTCCCGCCCAGTGGAATGGGGTCTTCCCTCTAATAATCTCTTCTATGAAATACATCCATTCTTGGAAATACATTGCAATTGGGAGGCCCACAACTTTGCTCAACAAGGTTACCAAATAATAGTAATTCTCATGGAAATCACTTCTAAAAATCTCTTGAGGGACTTTGTTCACACTACCCCTCTTTTCCTTCATTCAATATTGATTGATCAACTTCTTGCATTTGAGGGGTTCAACTTTCCATGTTCTTTCAGCATACTCCTTTGACATCTCCTCCATCTCATAAAATGTGGGAATATGGAAAGTCTACTCTATAGACTTGAAGGACATGTCAACCAATACATTCCCATCCTAATCCACAATTCTTTTGGTTGATTCTTGGTAGGCCTCTCTACAAGCCATCACTAGCTCAGGAGCCATAAGGGCAGGCAGGAAATCGACTACCTTGTCCAACCCGCTTTTCCTTATCTTCTTTGCATTCTTGGTAGTAGGGTTGACAATGGCCCTCTGTTTGAATTCATCAAGGTCTATATGTCCTAGGTTTGTATTTGAGACAATGTCCCATTCTATGGTTACCTTGGTATTGATTTCTACCCCTTGGAATGTTTATTTCATTTGAGCTTTATCTTCTTTACCTCTTGGCACCTTAGCGGCCTTCTTTCCCTTTTCCTTCTCTATGGACACTCTTGAAGGTCCCGCAGCTGATTCCATATATCCTACAATCAAAGGATCTATCAACATGTTCATGTACAAAACAAGGGGAATGTTAGTGAAATCTTGCAAAATCCATGTTAGATCAATTAATTCATCGTTCAAGGATCTTGTTCATTTCTTTTAGATCATGAATTTTCTTTCATTTGTGGAAGTTATGGAAATGCAGGCCCAAGGGTGCAAACTTCCCTAGGCTAGCAGCCATTTTGAGGGCTGCTCCAAGTAGACGGTAATCAGGGCACGATGACCTGCATGGTTCTACCCGCACTTAGAATTTGTCATGAGGTGGTGCCCACTACGGGTGAAGCCACAATAGTGGTTTAAAATTCAAATGAGGAAGGAAAACTCACAAAAAATGACCCCAAAGAAAAAAAAGTGATTGTGGGGGTTCGTATGAACCTACTAGTTCTACTAAACCCATTAGGGGTTCATTCAAACTAGGATTCGATCGAACCCATTTGAATTTTGACTGCCAAAAAAAAAAATGCATAGCAAAGGGGTTTGTACAAACCCCCCTATCCCTCATCCCCCCTTGAGACACAAAAAAAACCTAAATTTGGCACTTCAGAGCTTAGGTTGAGGATGAAAATGGAGGAATCTTCACAAACTCAACTAGAATCCAGTAGATCTTGAAACGAGCTATCCAACAAATATAATTTTAATATTTTTTGGTTTTATTATGTATTTGTTTTTTCAGTTTTATTAAACATAGGTTTTTCATCGAAAATGAAGGTCTTTTTTCTGTACATGTGGAAAAATAGCATATTATCAAATTTTTTTTGAAAAATATGAGTGCACTAGATACTGAATTCCTTTATCCAACAAAAAAAAAAATGAATTTTGATATATACAAAAAAAGTTACGAGTTATATGGTCGTGCTATGTCTGAATTGTAATTGGTTTGACTTCGAAACTTGATCAAGGAAAAAAAATTCAATAAAAAGTTATCTAACCAAGTGGAAGCACTAGATATTGGAGGTACAAATATAAATTCAAAATAATTATAATTGTGTCCTTCATGGAAAAAAATTATGCGTTATATGGTCTGCATCACTTTTTTAAAATGTTGTTTTATGAAAAAAGCCGGTTTTCATGGGAGATGGAAAAATAAGTACAATCAAATTTTTAAAAAAATGATTTTTTTCAGAACCTATAGACAAAATTTAACAAGACTCTAGTTTGCATCATCTTCAAATTCCTCATAGTTTAGCCGTTATAGGTGCCCGAATATGAAGATTTACTTAAAAATAATAATTTAAGTGTCTAGTTTGGCCAAAAATTGTAAACGACTATTTTGGGATCACCCTAGGAGGTTTAGCTATTTTGGAACATGTGCTTGATTATATTTGAGGTTTTAGGATCACTAGCTTAGTCATTCATGCATGTGGGCCTAAGGTGTGTGGGTGTACGGGCTATCTTAGCTGTTTTGGGCTCTACCATCTGAAATGATACTGGCAAAGTGGTGTCTTGCAAGCGGCATCCTACAATGCAAGGCCTGGATGGTCAGTCGACGACACCCTTTTTTTTTGGAATTTTTGTTTGTTTGACAAGGTGCAGGTGAGGAGATATAGGAGCATGTTGAGTTTTAACCATTTGAAATGGTGAAAAGAGGACTCCGATCTACCAAGGGTGGCTCGCATGGTCACGTCTTTAGGGAGTTATGGTAGGGGTCATTTGTTTGTCATTGGCTAGTTAGAAGTGGTGAAGTTGGGCCCCACGTAGCGAGCGAGAGGCATCTACTAGAAATTTCAAAGAGGCAAGAATGAGATGAAGTTCTACAAGAGGCCACCAACATGAGGCATCCCACATGGTTCTCTATACTTATAGTTTTTAATAGTCATTCGAGGTGAGGTAGGTATTGGGGCCCACAGAGGGGAAGGATGAAGGTCTATAGCCTTGTGAGATGACAGAAAAAAGGCAACAATGACCCACATCAAATGGTCTGCAACTATAGACTGGATCAGTCATTGTTTAGGAAAAAATAGAGGTGGCAAGTGCAAAGTACGCTAGGAGGATGGATGGTCAACCGTTGTCATTACCATTTTGGACGATGAACAATCAGTGGAGGTCTACGAATGGAATTCCGTAATGGGAAACCCATTAAAGAGCCAACACTCAGTCATTTTTGCTTAAGGGATCCAAATGAAGATGATTGAGGTGGGACCCACACAGTGGGTGGTTGGGATCTATCAGTTGTTTTGGAATGGCATGACATGAGATACAATCTAGGTGTAGAATCCCACAGTCATAGACCCATGAGGGCTAAGAGACATTTATTTGGGCTTGTGAATTCTGCTAAGTTTGAAGGGGATGTCCAGGAAAGGGTGCCCTCCTACACATGTGGGTTTGAAGGCAGTTATTTTAAATTTTATCATTTGAGGAGCAGGGAAAAGGAGGTAGGCTCTTTTCCAGCTCATAGGACGTGATGGCTTTGGTTCAAGAATGGCCATGGAAGGTGAAAGTTTTGCATGATTTTAGGGTAGATTTTGAGAGACTTTCAAATTCCTAAGATGTGGGTTTTGTTTTCCATGATATCTTCTTCCTAGTTTGAAGGTTTTTAGTCTTTAAAATTTTAATAATTTTGTAGAAATGAAGAAAAACTCATGAACAAGCAGCAACAAAAGTCTGACCTGGGAAACCCAATTAAAATTGTGAAGGGATAGTGAATAATGATTCTCCAAATAGTAGCAATACGATGTGGGTGCAAAGGCAGCAGTAGTTGAAGGATCTAATAGCTTTGGAGGAGGAATGTGGGTGAAAATGACCCGTTGATGTGCCTATTTATAGAATTTAATGTATTAAATGCTTTCCATTAATGTTGGGATGACAATAGATGAGGTTGGTTGACATGCAATTCAAAAACAATGATGACGAGAATGGCGAGGTCCATAGGGTGGACGACAGCCAAGGGTTGGCCATTTGGTGATTTGGAAATGGAAGTTGCAGATCCTACATAGTGGGTAGATGTGTTGAATCAACCATTTGAAATGGAAAAGATAGGATGGAGTTACACATAGGGCACACCCACATTGTGTGAAGGACGGTAGTTTGAAGCCTTGAAGAAAAATTGCTAAGGGAAATCTGTAGAGGCCAGAGACTTGAAAGTTTTGAGGGTGATGAAACTTGGTCAACTTGAGATGGTGACTCTAAGACTCCTTGACCACTTAAGACTCAAAATAGGGGGCATGCAAAATGAGACAATGGTGAAAGCGACCTGAAAAAATGAAAAAGAGAGGGTCCTCATTTTGAATGGAGCATGTGTGTTATAGGCACAATAGTTAAGATTAGAGGGTAGAGGGCTTAAGGGTTTATGGTTTAAGGGTTAAGGGTTAAGGGTAGAGGGTATAGGGTTTAAGGGTGTAAGGGTGGAGGGTAGAGGATAGAGGGTTTTAAGGTTTAAGGGTTGAATGCTTAAGAATATAAGTTGTATATAATTCTATATAAGATTCTTGAACTTAAGAATTCCATGGAACAAGTATAAGTTGTATATAATTGTAATTTAGGAAAAATGATTTTAAAAAACTTCACTAGGTTTCAAATAAGTATTGAAAGCATATATATGGGTTTACATGCAAGAAAAAAAAGTGGGAGATGATGCTATAAGTGTAACTTTTAACTTTCAAATGAAATCAAAGATTCTTGAACTTAAGAGTTCCATGGAGAAAATATGTACATATAATTGGAATTTACGCAAAATGATTTACAATTGTGTACAAGTTAATATAAGTTCTCACTTGAACATGTATAGGGTTACAAGTGAACTTGAAAATCATGGATATAATCTAACTCAAACATTCTGGTTAGGCCCACTCTTCAATAACATATAAAATGTTTTGATGATCATCACTATCTAGTCTCCATTTTTTTCGACCATGTGCATGTGGAACTGCATGAAGATGTAGGACGATAGCAATTATTAAGTGACTATATTGATATACCTTGTTATTAGCTTGATAGTCAACAAAATGATTCCCATGTTGAAAAAATTTGATTTGTTTTAGATATATCCCTTGCACTACAATAAAACTTGCATGGTAAACATGAACCTGAGGTAAGACATGTGAACATGTACAACATTTTCATGCTAAAGGTTTGTACAATATATATTTAATTTTTATAATGCAATGTGAACATGTGAACACAATGTATATATAAGTTTAAATTCAAACTCACCTTTGGGAAATAACATTCCATCACTTGTTTTAGGTTGTGTTAGCTTATTCCTCTCTTCTGTGCAATGCAATAAATAATAATTAACACCTATGTTTCTAGGCTTTGCTATGACTACAAAAACATCTCTTGTACACCAAATTTACACAAAAAATTTCTAAAAAGATTAGAAATGTCTCTAGACTTTAAAGATCATTAACTATATGTATAATATTTAAATTATTGAAAACTTACACATGTACCTTTTCTAACCAATCCTAAAATATGGTCATAATCAATTGAAATCAAAGGAATTTATTCAAATCTTTCTTCCTCATTTTCATCGTATGTTTCAGAAACAACTAGTGGCACTGTATCCCATTTACCAACATATCCAAGTTCTTGGTTGTTGCTTGCATGATCATAGTTTCTTGTAGTGGACTCAGTGCAAAAACAAGAGTAATCCCTTATGTATAATGTCCATCCATGGTGACTATCTGAACTCATAACAGAATGCAAAGATCTAGTTTTGTCTACCTTCTTGCATCCATGCATTGATCTTCAATCCACACATAGATACATGTACAACAAAAAACTTATGTGAACAAACATGTATATATATATAAAAATTTTAAATTTAAATAATTTCAAATTTTTGAAAATGTAATTTATACATACCCAATATCTCTCAAAACACTCTTTGTGGAATGTATTGGTTTGTTCTCAAAGATTTTCGAACCACATTTGATGCAAAGTGTTTCTTACACCATTCAACAACATCATGCGCATTGTCTATACAATCTTTTGAATAACTTATTTGATGCTTTCTTAAAGCTCATTTGATGCAAGCTCCTACTCCATCATGCTCACCCTTTCCATGCCCACTCTAAAAAAAAATACAAACATGTGGTATTTGGTAGATTTTATGATATCTAGAAATTGCATAGAATGGTTTTGAAGATTTGAATTGTTCCACACATCCATCTGACCATATAAAATGCTTTTCAAATTTTACACCCCTGCTTCTCAAATTCTCAAAAAAAATTGTAAAGCAATGTTGTACAAAAAGTGTGTCATGCTCTTGATCATCACTAATATAAAAGTATATTTTTTCTCAATGGCTTGTTGTTCATTTGTACTCTCAATACCATCCAATTCTAATTGTGCATGTCAATAACACACATGAACCATAATAGTGATCTACTTTGAAAAGTAATATTTTGATTGAATTTCCTTTTGAAGTACAAAAGAGTAATTTTCTGCAAAGTCAACTAATGATAGAATTGTTCCAAGTGGGAAAGTATCTCTCAATGTTTGGAATTTTTGTGCTTGTCACTTAGAAAAAAAAGGAATGTTGTATGTATGGTTGTATCAATTTTTGAAAATCTTACATAAATTTTCCAATAAATCTCCTCTTCTACATAGTGTAACCTTGTGGATTCTTTCCCAATTGCTTTTTGAAACTTTACATACTTGTACCTCTTGAAATTTATTGTCTTTGTTAGGTCAGTGTCTTCATTTCTTGAAGGATATTTAGCCAAATTTCCACATGTTTCACAAATTCCTTTTATCCAGTTTATTTGAAGTCCATTTTCATGATCACATGGCATAGCCTTTATGAAAAAACTTACCTATTTAGGAGATGCATTTTGAAAATCATAACTTTCTTCTCTCATTTTTTGAAACATCTGATAGTAGAGATCAGATTCAATATGATAACAACAACAAGTTTCAAAAAACTTGTTTATCTTCACATAATATGGCTTTAACCTTTCAAAAATTGTTTCATATGATTTTCATAAATACCAGCCCAATCCTATGTCTCATAACATCTCTAGTATTTGATGATGGATGAGTCTAATCATGCCAGAAACTTGAGATCAAGTTCCTAACAATATCTTCAATCCTGTCAAAGTGGGGAGCTCTAAACATAATTTCCCAATTTCCTTTGGAACTCTCATCCAAAACCTTTCTCTTTTTCTCATATTTTATTAGTGTGGTTCTACTATAACCAATTTCAACTGAAAGTCCAGTCATTTTTCTTTTCCTTGCTATATCCTGATTTATAATAGATCTCAAAATAACCCTTCTTGTAGTGGCCTTATCCACTAATCGAGATCCTTTCCCAATGGAATCTAAACGCTTTCTAACATTTTGAATAATATCATTTTGTAATGCCATGTGTTTCTTCTTATTTGAGGCCGAATGTACACCCAACAATTTTAATGATTCTTTAGACTCATTACGAAGAAGTAAACGCGATAAAAATTAGGTTTTTTCAAGTGTTTCAAGATTATTGAAATGATCATTGATTATTCCATTTACATATTTAGTCATTGACCTCTTTCTCTTATTTGTAGGCTAGCCGACATAACATTTCAATTTCTCCATATCCATTTCAAGTAAATGATCTAAATTTCTATAAGAAATTTGTTTCCTCACCTTTTAAACTAGTTTTATATGCTCATCCATACTAGTAGAAGGATGTGATCTTGACCCCTCTCCAACATGCATTGTTTAAACTTGGGCCTCCTCCCTATCTTCAAGGTCCATGTGTTCTTTAGTGGATTCATTTGATCCAATATCTAGAGTTGGATCAAATTCAACATGAAACTTCCTGCTTGTTGAGCCCTTTCTACATGTCACAAGATATTTTGCAAAAAAAGTGAGAGATGATGCTATATAAGTGAATTTTATATATGCAAGCAAACAAAGTGATAAGACATGATGCTATAAGTGAGAGAAGTTTCAACTAGTTTTATATGCTCATCCATACCAGTAGAAGGAAGTGATCTTGACCCCTCTCCAACAAGCATTATTTGAACTTGCATGTCCTCCCTATCTTCAAGATCCATGTGTTTGTTAGCAGATTCGTTTGACCCAATATCTAGCTTTCGCTCAACTTTAGCTTGAGAATTTTATGCTTTTTATTTGAATTTACATGCAAGCAAAGCAAGTGAAAGACTATGAGATATTTAAGTGGAGTTGAAACAAATAAAATCAAAGATTCTTGAACTTAAGAATTCCATGGAACAAAAGAAATTGGAAATAGATGATAAGGAATTTAGGTAATGTTTGATGATGGCGATTTCACTCACAAAAAATAAGTCGAATAAAATCTCCATAGACAAGACCACGAAGAGCCTATCCTTATTGAAAGATATGGAAAAAATACAACCTAGAGGGAAATTCTACCTTCACATGACAAAGATTTCCTTTCGTTCAATCCCAAGTCTCTGATAACTACATCATGGTTGCACTAGGGTTGCTCTCAGGTAATGATGTGATATTGTTGTTAATCTCAAAGGGACTATGGTTATTTCTAGATTTGCTAAGAATTATAAACATTCACATAAAATTTCTCTTCATTTATAGAATAACATCATGAAATCAAAAGATTCAACATAATATTTCATGAATATCACAAATTATTTGTTATCACTTAAGTAGATTTAGCATTAAGAATTCAACAACTTTATGGGAAACAAAATATTTTCAAAAAAATTCTTTCCATTAATTTAAATTTTGGAACATTTTCAAATATTTAAACATCTATTCTAAAATAAAGTATAAAAAATACTAAAAAATAAAAGTTTCTCCCGATTATTCTTAATGGATGCCCCAAATAATTAATTAAAAGAGAGAAAACCACTTTATACATCACCAGATTGCTTCATAGCTACATATAAAATTGTGCAAACTTTTAAAGAGAGGGTTTTGTTTGTGGAAACCGAGTAGGTTATGTATGCAACATGCAGTCTTGTTCAACTGAACCTACAAAACCAACTACAAAAGATATTGAGATAAGTAGCTATCTAATAAGCTCTGATATCAATTAATGTCTATGTGCATACAAATTTTTACATCAGAATGGTTTAGAAAATAGGAAAAAAGAGAAAAACTTAAAAAAAATTTATGCTCCTCCAACATCCAAAAATTTTGAACTTAAACTAAAAATGAGGAAGGAGATGGCCTTTTATAGAGACAAGGCCCTAGAAGTTCAACTTAAAAGTCTATATAGAAAATTGGAAACAACAAATTAAAACATGGGGCATCTGCCAACTATCATCAAGAACATTCTAGAATAAGTCAAGGCTTTGACTTCATCCTACAACAACACTTTTCTTCATAATTCAACATGAACACTTTTCATTAATCGAGGCTACCAGCTTCCTTCCAAAGCACTGGAATGAAGAACACCTACCGGGACTAGGATCAACCTGCAAATTCAAATTTGAAACAAAATAAACTTCATCATATTTCTAGTTTTCATTGTCTATTTCTTTCTCTTTTCTCTTAGGACTTAGGATCCAAGATTCTTCCTTCTTTCTTCAACTGATACTCTCAAAAAGCACTTAATACTTTATGCATGCATTCTTTTGAAATCATTCATATTGCTCTCCAAGTGAGCTTGAGCCTAATATATTCTTTAGTTACTCGAAGTATGATATCATTTTTATGTGCTTTGTCTGCTTCGTACTTGGCTATAACATTTTTGAATTGTATTATCTCCTTAATAACCTCCCACATTAGCAATTGAACAGGATCTCTATTTATTCCTTCTATCCATTCCTTGAAGGCTTTAGCTTCTTTTCCTTCCTATCCTAGTGTTTAGGGATCAAAACCTTGATGTGCTAGTATTTCAATAAATTCTTGATTTTGACTAATCAATCTTCTGCACTCGACGATGACTTTTTAAAATCCTTCAATACATTGTATTAACATGTCACCTTCCCATTTCAACTGTTTCTTCCATTTTACTGGCAATGAAAGTTCATTTCCATATATTACATTATTTTGTATTAACTCTTAGATATTTGATTGTATGAGAACTTTGATGTTTCGCTTTTTTTTTTATGACCTTCTCTTGGTGAAAAATACATTCATCTTCAAATCTTTTCAATTTATCTAAACAATGGTATGCTTCCTCATACTTTCTTATTGCATCTGTAATAAATTCTTCTCCCTGCTTTAACCAATATTCAATCCATTCTTCAAATGTGTTCATTTTATGACGAATTGTAGCAATTGCATCTACTTGTTCTTGTGACATCAACGCCAGATATTGGGGCAATTCAACTTGTTCTCGACCAAATAAAGTTAATGACTTAATGAAATGTTCCTATTGTATGTTGTGGTTGTGTTTCTGATATGTGGTTGTCATCGATGTCAACACTATTGGCATTAATAACTTAGAAGTTGTATATGTCAAGGATATTGAGAAAATTGTAATAAGTTGCAGGTTGTCAATGGTGAAGTGAAGTTCAGTCTATTGGTTAGCTCAGTACGTTAATGATCAGTGGTTGTGGATTAAAGGGTTTTTTTTTTAGTATATCTAGTTTATCCATGTTAATTTTTAGAGATCCACATGAATATTTGATCGAGTTATGAGAAATTATGTTCTCATAGTTTTTTTGTTGCTTCAATTAGTGTTCTCGAATGAAGATGATGTGATTCTAGTAAGTCCAATTGTTTTGGATGCTTCTCTAATGATTCATGATGTTTTTGGAAGTTTCTAGATCATGCTCTATCTATTTTCCATGTTTGCATTGATTGTTGTGCTCACGATGGGATATTTTCTCTTGTGTGTTCATGTTTTTCATGTTCTTGGCCGATAAGGTGTTGTAGCATGTTGTGGATCTTCAAGGAATAATTTTTGAAGGTGTTTTTGAATATTTTATACTGGGTCTTCACTAAGTTGTGTCCAACCTTGGTTGATTCGCATTGAAATTTATTTATTGTTTTGGGTCGATAGTTTTTATTCATTTTATTATTTTATTGAGGCCGACATGTAGCAATGTAATTTCTTATTGTGAATATACGAATAATGTCTTGATCATTTGAAGATAGAAGAAAAGTGTGAAGAAGTGTTCATGTGCTTAACTAAAACTATAATCAAGCATTAGCAGATGCTATTTTCTAAGTTCAAATCTTGTGGATGTAATCCAAATCTTTTGTAACACAGTGTGCCTTCTTTTGGGTAATAATATTTTCTATAATTGAGTAGTGAGCTCTATGCAATGTGCCTAAATGCATGTGCATTCCCCATATTATTCTTTATCCTTTTAATAGGATATAATCTTGTGGAATGACCTCCACCATGGTTTTTCCCCTAATAGAGTTTCCACATAAAAAATATTGGTGTTATGTCCATTTTAGATGTGTTTTTGATTTATGCTTTCATGGTTATTGATCATATCTGGGAATAAGGTTAATAATTTTAGTAAGTTCAAAATTTTGTGACAACTATTTCACCCCCCCTCTCAGTTGTCTGCCCTTGTGTTGCCAACAATTAGTATAGGAGCAGGTTCCTTGGAAGAATTTTAAAAGCTTGAGGTGATCTAGGATGGTGACATACAAGAAGGATAGTTCAAGATTTGATGGAACAAATTATTCTCTATGGAAGGCTCAAATTGGGTGTCATCTGAGATGCATTGGTGAACCCTACTAGAAAATTACAAAGAATAGGTATATTATTCCACATAATGGTCCTTCTACTACATATGAGATTAAGGAATTTGAGTACAATATAAGGGCTAAGGAACCATTGTCGAGTGCTTTGATTGATTTTGAGATGACAAATGTTATGGATCTAATGACTACTTATGAGATCTGGAAAAAGTTGGAAACTTTGTATGAAGGTGATGCTAATGTGAAGATTGCTAAGTTGCAAAGTTTGAAAGGGAAATATGAAATGTTGAGAATGGGTGATGATGATAACATTACTTCTTTCATGCAAAGAGTGAATGAACTTGTGTGTGGTATCAAATGTCCTGGTAGACGATTGGAAGAATTAGAGATTATAGCTAAAGTGATTATATCCTTGCCTATTGCATACAAAGTCAAAGTTATTGCTATTAAAGAGCTCTAGACTTTAACAAATGTAAACAGAGATATGTTGATTGGTAAGCTTACTACTTTTGAGTTGAATAAATTTGGTGATGCTCTTCCTAAGATAGAATCTACATTCAAATCTATTACTACTTCTAGAAGTGATAAGCAGATATATGATCTGGGTAAAAGTTCTTCTAGAAAGGTATTCAAGTATGAGGAGGAAATGAGAGAGATTGAAGAAGAGGAAAGCTAGAGGAGCTTGAAGCACTTATTGTCAAAAGGGAAGCCACAGGAGAAGGTAAGTATAAAGGGAAATTTCCTATTAAATGTTTTTCTTGCAATAAGATAGGTCATTTTGCATCAAGGTGTCTAGAAAGAGTCCCTACTTTCCAAGACCTAACAAGCCTAGATTTCAAAGAAAGTGATATTATATTGTTGATGAAGTTGTGACAAATGATGAATATGATAAAGGAAATGCAAGTAAAGATGAATGGGCATTTATTGATATCAAGGAAAATGGTCATGTGTCTATTGAATCTATTAGTTGCTCAAATGTGGATAAATACCTAGATGCTCAAGTTGAAGAGAAAGATGAATGGGTGATTGATAGTGGATGCTCTCATCACATGATAAGTGAATAAAAGAAAATTTATGAGATTGGAAAAGTATGATGGTGATGTTGTAAGAATTGGTGATGACAAAGTTGGTGTAATCCATGGCAAAGGATGTATTTCTCTTGATGGTAAGAATAATACTAGTGATGTTATATATGTGGAAGGTTTGAAGCATAATCTTTTAAGTGTTGGATAGATGGTTGACAAGGGATACAATCTTCAATTCAAGGATGGAAAGTGCAAAATATTGGGAAGTTCCAAAAATGTGATTGCTTTAGGTATAAAAACAAAAGGTGACATCTTTCACCTGAATGTTGCTTGTAAAAGTTGTTTGATTGCTCAAGTTGATGAAAGTTGGTTGTGGCATAGGAGAATGTGTCATGTAAACTTTGACAATATTATCAAGATAAGTTATGCTCAGGTAGTGAGAGATCTTACTAAGTTGGTAAAGCCTATGAATACTATATGCAAGGAATGTTAGTTAGGAAAGAAAACTAGAATTTCATTTTGGAGAAAAAAAATTGTTCAAATGGAGTGTTGGAGCTTGTTCATACTAATTTGTGTGGTCCTTCTAGAGTCAGAAGTTTACAAGGAGGTAGGTATTTCATGTTACTTATTGATGATTATTCTAGATTGATGTGGGTTACTTTCTTGAGGGAGAAATCTAAAGCTCTAGACAAATTCAATATTTTTAAGGCTATGGTTGAGACAAAGACAGGTTTGAAGATTAAATGTTTGAGATTAGATAGAGGTGGTGAATTCACTTCCCATGAGTTTAATTATTTTTTTGAAGTGCATGGAATAAAAATAAAAATACCTACCTCGTGGACCCCTAAACAAAATGAAGTTGTGGAAAGGAAGAACATGATAGTTCAAGATGTTGCTAGAACTATGATGCTAGAAGGAAATGTTCCTTATATCTATTGGAGAGAAGTTGTGAGTACTATTGTTTACATACTCAACCGAGTAAAAGTCAAAGGTGATACTGGTAAGACCTCTTTTGAGCTATGGTTTGGTCACAAGCCTACTGTTAGATATTTCAAAATATTTGGGAGTAAATGCTATACCAAAAGACATGAAGATATAGGAAAGTTTGATGCTAGAAGTGATGAAGGAATCTTTTTGGGTTATACTATTAAGAGCAAGGCCTACTAGTGCTACAACAAGAGATTAAGGAAAGTAGTTGAAAGTGAAAATTCCAAGGTTGATGAAGACATAGCTAGACCATCCAGGACTTGTGGATATGATTTAGATGATTAGAATAACATTTCAATCATAGGAAAGAAAGTTCGGACTCAAAATCAAGTTAAAAGAATTTTAGTGAATCAAGAAAATCAAGAGGAAGGAACTAGTGAAAGTGCAAAACATAGATCACAAGAGCTAGAAGTTCAAGAAAATTCTAAGACTCAAAGGTATGTAAGACTAAATCATTCAGAAGATTGGATTATAGGTGATAAGAACAAAGGTGTTTAGACTAGGAGAAAAATTGCAAAAGAATAATATTTGATTTCAAAGACTGAGCCTAATAGTGTGAATGAAGCATGCAAAGATGAAAATTGGGTGGAAGCAATGAAAGAACTACAAAAAATTGAGAAGAATAATACATGGATTCTTGTTCCTAGACCTAAGGACAAAAATGTAATTGGAACTAAATGGGTCTTTAGAAACAAGTTGAATGAGCAAGGTGAAGTTGTTAGAAACAAAGAAAGACTAGTGTGTAAAGGATATTCTCAGATGGAAGGAGTTGAATTTGAAGAATCTTTTTCCCCTATTGTTAGGATTGAAGCTATGAGACTATTTCTTGCTTATCCTGCTTACAAAAACTACAAGGTTTTTCAGATGGATGTCAAATCAGGATTTCTAAATGGTGAATTGGAAGAAGTGTATGTTGAAAAACTTGATGGATTTCAATTGACTGATCAAGGAGATATGGTTTGTCGATTGAAGAAAGCATTATATGGACTTAAACAAGCCCCAAGAGCATGGTATGCCAGATTGGACAAGTATTTGTTGAAGCTTGGATTTAATAAAGGTACTAATAGTAATCTATATTTCAAGATTGATCATGATAAAGACTTTATTGTTGAAGTATTTGTTGATGATATCATTTTTGGAGGAGATGATAGTTTGTGCATGAATTTTGTTGATGAGATGCAAAATTAATTTGAGATTTCAATGATTGGTGAGATTAAATTCTTTTTGGGATTGCAAATTACTCAGTTAGATAAAGGGATCTTTATATCTCAGTCCAAGTATGTGAAAGAATTGCTAAAGAAGTTTGGTATGGAAGATTTAAAGCTAGTTGGTACACATATGGTGACTGGATGCAAGTTGACACAATATGATGATTCTCTAAAAGAAAATCAAACTAGATACAGATCGATGATTAATGGATTGCTTTATTTGACTCAAACTAGACTAGATATCATGAATGTTGTATGCATTGTTGTAATATTTCAAGCTAATCCTAAGGAATCTCATGTAACTGTTGTGAAGAAAAAATTTAGATACTTGAAGGGGACAATTGATTTTGGCTTGTGGTATCCTAAACATGATGATCTTACTTTGAGTGCTTTTACTAATGTTGATTGGGAAAGTGATGTGAATGATAGAAAGAGTACTAGTGGTGGTACATTTTTCTTGGGTAAGAAGCTCATTTCATGGTTAAGTAAGAAGGATAATGCCATTTCTTTATCTACTGTAGAGGTAGAATACATTGTTGCTACTAAAAATTGTACTCAAGTATTGCAGATGAAGTAGATGTTGAAAGATATCAGAGTTTTGTTTGATGAATTGATTTTTCTATTCTATGATAATTCAAGTGCAATTAAAATTTCTAAAAATTCGATGTTGCATTCACTTTCCAAGCATATATCTATCAAGTTTCACTTTTTGAGAGAGAAGGTGAGTTAAAAGGAAGTTAGACTAGAGTATGTTTCTACTAAGGAATAGATTGTAGATATCTTTACCAAGTTGTTGCCTAAGGATACTTTTGAGTATCTTAGAGGGAAGCTAGGGGTGATTACCCCTCCTAATTAGAGCTAAGATGTATTGAATTACATCAATCCATGCATTTCATAGTCATATCTTGATCTAGATTGATGTTGTGGTGGTTGCTACTCAGGGGGAGTAGTCAGATGTTTAGATATGTGGTTCAAAGCTTGTGTGAAGAAGAGAAATATTTTTCATTGATCTCAAAGGGGGAGAAGAATCATGTGAAAATTTGTAAATTATCTAGGGAGAAGAGTTGTGTAAAATAATTGATAAGAAAAGAGTCAGAACCTAAGGGGGAGTAAGTGCTAAAGACAGTTGCGTTGATGGTATTTTTCACATTCTATGTTTCCATCAATGCCAAAAGGGGGAGATTATTGGATGTTGTGGATGAGTTGTTGATATATGGCTATCATTGATGTCAACACTATTGGCATTAATATCTTAGAAGCTGTATATGTCGAGAATATTCAAAAAAATGTAAGAAGTTGTAGGTCGTCAATGATGAAGTGAAGTTTAGTCTGTTGATTAGCTCAGTACATTGATGATCAGTGGTTGTGGATTAAATGTTTTTTTTTAGTATATCTAGTTTATCCATGTTAAGTTTTAGAGATCCACGTAAATATTTGATCAAGTTATGAGCAGTTGTGTTCTTGCTATTTTTTTGTTGATTCAATTGGTGTTCCTAAATGAATATGATGTTATTTTAGTAATTCTACTTCTTTTGTATGCTTCTCTGGTGATTCATGATGTTTTTGGATGTTTCTAGATCATTCTCTATCTGTGTTGCATGTTTGCATTGATCATTGTGCTCACAGTGGGAGATTTTCTCTTACGTGTTCATGTTTTTCATGTTCTTGGCTAACAAGGTGTTGTAGCATGTTGTGGATCTTCGAGGAATAACTTTTGAAGGTGGTTCATGTTTAAAGATTTTATTTTGGGTCTTCACTAAGTTGTGGCTAACCTTGGTTGATCCACATTGAAATTTATATATTGTTTTGGGCCGATAGTTTGTATTCATTTTATTATTTTATTGAGGCTGACATGTAGTGATGTAATCTATTGTTGTGGATATATATAAATGATTACTTATTCCATTTGAAGGTGTGTGCGAGGTGCTTGTGTATGAAATGTGTGAATAATGTCCTAATCATTCAAAGACAGAAGAAGAGTGTGAAGAAGAGTAAGCAAAGTGTGAAGAAGTGTTCATGTGCTTAATCAGAACTATAATCAAGCATTAGCAGATGTTATTTTATCAGTTCAAATCCCGTGGATGGAATCCAAATATTTTGTAAGAAAGTGTGTCTTCTTTTGGGTAGTAAGCCATTTTGAAATTGAGCAGTGAGCTCTAGGAAGTGCACTCGAATGCATATGAATTCCCCATATTATTATTTATACTTTTAATATGGTATAATGTCATGGACTAACCTCCACCATGGTTTTTCCCCTAACAAGGTTTCCACATAAAAAATCTTGTTGTTATGTGTATTCCAAGTGTGTTGTTGATTTATGTTTTCATGGTTATTGATTAGATCTAAGAATAAGGTTAATAATTTTAATAAGTTTAAAATTCTATGAAAACTTTTTCACCCCCTCTCTCATTTGTATTCCCTTGTGTTGCCAACAGTTTCAAGGTAGCAACTCATTCTTTCAATTATATTTTATTTTGTTTCTATTTATGTACTCTAGCAATGGTAGCATTTAAATTTACTTTTATTTCCTCTAATTCTTGCTGCCACGATGAGTGTCCAAGGTTAATACTTGCTATCTTATACTCCATAGGCATTATTTCATGTCTATCCTTATCAATTATTGGAGTTGTTATCTAAATAGTACTATTTCCATATGCATTTCTCTATATGACATGCTTTGTCTTTGCTCTACACCTGAGTTTAGGAGTACATATTTCTTGTATAAAATTATTAAGATTCAGCGGTAGTACTTCCACTTCCATTGGAGAAGAAAATTCCTTGATTAACCAATCAAGTGTATCATCATCTTGTTGTACCTCTGTAACATTTCATTGAACCTATTTACCACGTGTTTCAGGAACTTCTTCTCTTTAACTTTCCACATTTTTTGAAATGGGTATTTCTTTAATGATGTCTGGCATAGATTCAAGATTGGTAGAGTTTGACACTATATTTTGGAGACTTATATTTTCCTGTCTATCCATATTTTCTATTTCATCTCTCTAAACATTATCTTCTTTATTTACTGCTACTCCAAGATTCTCTTTATTTTCAATTCCATCTCTTGCAAACTGTGTATCTTCTTCTTCCACAATTATAGTTTCAATTTTAGTTTTAGCATGGCCTTTCTCTCTTTCTTCCAAGACTTGTGAGTATTCATTAACATTTTTCACATTCCCAAGTGAAGATTGGGAATCAAAAGTATCTTCCACAATTCTTTCATCAAGAGGATCTTGCTTTGTAGTCTCCCCTATTTCAATTTCAAGTACACTAGGGTTTCTTGCTTCTGAGGCAAGCTTTCCTTGAATAAACTCTTCTTCTTCAATATTTATGGGGTTAGAACTTGTATCTTGAATTTCTTCTATCACTAAGTGTACCATGGTTTTGTCTTTAGACTTCTTTTCTTTCACTTTCTCCCACACAGCACCCCATTTTTCCACCTGTTCCTTAATTCTAGCTTCATCTTCTTCAAAAAAAAAATCTCTAAAGCTATAGGAGTCCCTCCCATTGCTTGTTTCATACTAGCCATATTAACAGAAGGGGGAGAGGTAAATAGTGTTGTAACCCTTTGAAATGTAGACCTAGTTTGTGCACCAACATTTTCTATTTCTCATGTTGCTTCATCAATAATTACTCTTGTTCTTGGTTTAGCTATAGAGGAAGATGCACCTTTAGGTCTCACTTTTGATTTATCTTTGACTATCTCTACATCTTTCTATTTATCAAATATTTTTATGGGAATTTGTCATCTTGTGGTTTTAGGGGTTCTTTCTTCAATTCTAATACCTAGAGTCACCTTATTATTCTTTCTTTTCTTCTTGGTAGGCTCTCCACTCTCAAAATAAGTTTCATCTCTTTGTTTCCTTCTTTTATCTTCTAAGAAGATAGGTTCAATTCATCTTTCTCTCAAACCTTTGCAAAAATCATCAATCTAGTGTTGAGTATACCTTAAGATTGGTCTAGTGAATTCATCAATTGATGTCATATCTTCATCATCAACACCTAGGTTTGGAATGGATTCATCATATACCATGTTTTCATTGTAAAATTGGTTCAACACATGACCATCATCTTCTTCCAATTGCTTTGGGATGTCATAAAGCTTGAGAATTCGAGCAAATATTAAAGTCATTCTTTCATATTTTCTTCTTCTTACCACATGCTCATCTTCACAGTTAAGTGAATAATCTTCTAAATGAGGCACATGAGCACGAATACTAGCTATATTTTTAGAAATATTTCCTTCAATATCATAATACACTATCTAGAGTGGGAACTCTTCAAAATGGTAGGTCCTCAGTTCTTCTTCACAAAAATCAATTAATCTAATTACATTGCACTTATAATTTCCTATTGTAATGGGAAATTTAAAAAAGGAATTTTTGCAAGCATGGCTATAAAGAGCCTGAGATGGTTTTAAATATCTCACTAATTCCAATAAAATAATTTTATCCATAGGATACCTGGGAAGCATGAATGGGTGTCCATCAAATCCCTCCACTCTAATGTAGGAGTAAGTTGGGAACTGTATGTACCAAAATCCCATAGGTTCAAATGACACATTTTCCTTCCAGGGATAATCTTTTAGCTTTATCACCTTACATTGTTCTCACAAATTTCATGGAGAACAGATTAATAACTTTCCTATAATCATCATTATACCCATGGACGGTGATATGGGGTAGATGTGCATATATCAAGTTGTTGCCAACCTTTGTGCCTAGAGTGCCAATTTGTTTCAACCCTTGTTTACTGGCTCTCATAACACAAGAGTAAATAACATACAATGACATGTAAAGCATATTGTTTTAGGAAATGTAGTAATATGTTCATGTAGTCTGTCACTTATCAATTTTCACCAATGCAATTCCATAGGACCTTCTATCATGCGAGATATTATCATGAACATCCAGGGTTTGAGTTTTCTTGCATCTCTGAAACCAACTACTATGCTCAAAAAATTTATAATGTCTTGTATTTCTTGTTTAAACATAGACCTATGAATTACCTTGGTCTATTGTGTAATTGTTTGTTAGCACCATTGAGTACTCATAATTTCTCTATTACACTCTTTAGTGCTTTGATATCTCTTGGTCTTGGCCTTTAGGTTGACATTGAAGATCTGTGTGTAAATGGGGAGACCAAATGTGTATATGATTCCTTTGTGTGATAGGTCTGCATAAATTCTCCCTTCTTTATGAACAATCCTCTTAGTTGGGTTGTAATGATTTATACATTGCATAATTAATTCAAGAGCTTCCATTGTTGGTAGAAACCCTCCTATAGGAAGTAAACCATTTGCCACAACATTCTTGGTACATTGAGAAGCATTCTCTTGTAATAGCCATAAATGGATTTCAATGTCAAAAGACCATCCCATATGAGTTTCTATAAACACTACGTTGATGAGTATGTCTTGTGAATTGCAATACTTGAATTCATCTTCTGCCCTTGCATCAGAAGTGCTCATTTTGTATATAACGTGCTCTGTAATTTTTAGATTATATGTCTTGTGTGCAAGTTAGGGTTAAATTTAACCAAAACTTATGTTTCATAAAATTTTCAATTCATTTGCATAAATTTAACAACTCAAAGAATAATTACCATTTCAATTTTAGAATTGGAAATACCATTATCAAGATTTTTTACTTTGAGAAACACTTAACAAAGTATTAGTTATTTAGAACATAACTGGTTCTGGTTAATAAAGGTGGCTCTTTAGAATGCAACTTCAAAACCCTTGGCAGCTGCATTTTGGTTTCTCAAAATTTACCTCTCTTTGTGCACCAATGTCATTTTGCTAATTCAATGTCCTTAGCAAATTTTCAATATGACATGAGGTGGAGTGTTGTAAAAGCAATTTCATGTTGGAGGTGGTGCCAAGTACATAGGTAGTTCACCACCTTCATTAATTACCTATTATTTCACATTAATTCCTAGAATAAAGGTGCAATCATTATGGATTATGGTTCAAATCACGAACACCTAGATTTCTGTGTTGGCTCACTATTTGAGAAAGAAGATGGCGTGGTAATTATACATGGAAATTAGATGTCATGTTGATTCTTTGTAAGGTATATGTTATTAAAGATATGTGATCGATTGGTGATCATTGGGATTAACGTTTTCTAATAACACTTTTGAAAAGAAAAAACAAACACCAAGATCCGAGAAATACCCTCTAAGGGAAGAGAAAATTGGAATGAAAGGAAAGACCGAAAACCAAGTCTAAAGGATAGATTTGACAAAATTTCAAAGTAGACTCTCTAGTTCCCGAATTTTAGGAAAAAATGAAACAATAAAATACCGAACTCTCATACAAAGGAAATTACCCAAATTAACAACTTTGGTTAATGAAATACCGGGCAGAGCTAGGATCATATGAAGATACAAATTCTCTCAGCTCAAATGCAGGACTTCAGGACTTTGGTTTCTAGTAACAGACTAAACATTAAGAGCATATCGAAATACTGAAACAAGAAGCAAAAGGATATAACAACAAAGAGTCCAAGTGAAAATGAAAGGATTCAGTAGCCAACCAAACAACAAAACAACTCCAAAGTGAATGAAAGAAAAAAGAGTTAAGGAAAAAGAAAAAAGGGGGGGTCCACATTTTTCCAAGGGAAAAAATGGGGCATGTTCTGAGACCACACAATAACTATCAACCAAAAAAACCAAAAAAAATGATAGAAAGTCAATTTCAGATCTAACATCAATATTCCAACTTTCTTTAGTATTCTAATTATAAATCATAAGATCCTTATTCCACATTCAGATTTTACTTCGGTTAGCATGCAAGATTTAAGTATTACTGAGCTCATGTGTGTTCAATTGATTATTTCCACCACAGTAAACTTATAAATAACAAATATTTGCATTAATCTACATAATATGACAATTCCTTGTAAGCCAACTAGGGATAGAGCCTTGTTTCCAGTCAAGCATTCATAGCCTCGACAAGGTTATCTCCGTAATTCCCCCAAACATAGCTCTACTGTCGGTTAGGCATCCATAGCCCTAGTAGAGTTATTTGGATGGCCTAATGAGTTGATATCTTTTTTTTTTAGATATAGCAATGATAGCTCATTTTTTACTTTTGATATTGCAATAATAGCTCATTTATCAACTTTCAAGCAATGAAGCCTACTATTAGGTTGGGAATTATAGTGGTAGCAAAGGTAGTCTTTTATTTTTTAATTAATGCAAACAACTATTATCCCAAATTCTAGTAGAATTATTTAAATGTATTCATTTGTAGTTCAACATCAACTAAATGATTCATGTTAATCAAAGTAAATAAAATTTAATAATTCTCAAACAATTTATAAATGGAAAACTATTTTCAGTCGGAATATAGATTAAATTTCTGAAGTTGATGTTCTATTAACTTGTAGACCTTCAAAGGTTGCCAATTAATGTAAATTAAAGCAACACAACACCTAAAATAAACAAAACAAAAAAAAAAGACAAAAGAAACAAACGACCATAAAAAAAAACTTATTTACAAAAACAAAAGAAAACTATTTACTTATGACTAGAAATAATGCTTTAAGAACTGCCCATTCACAAGCAATGGGATATCTTCGCCAGTTAAAGACTTCAATCTATAAGTACTATCACACGAGATTTCAAAAATTTGGTATGGGCCTGTCCATAATTTGTCAAACTTACCATGTTCACCTTTATGCTCATGAGCTTTGTTCCAATACAAGACCAAATTATATATTCTAAAAGTCTTTAATCTAGCTCTCTTATCAAACCATCTTTTCACTACAGATTGATGTTTAGAAAAATGATTTATAGCTAGAGTAAGTTTCTCATCCAAGTGCATCAATTGCAACAATCGAGATTTTGTTTGATCATCTAATCCAATATATTCTTGTGCAAACTGCCAAGTAGGGATTTTTTAAGTTTATTGGTAGTATAGGATATACCCCATAGACTAAATGATAAGGAGAATTCCATAATGCAGCTTTCATCCTAGTACAATCTACCCAAAGGGTGAATTTTAACAAAGAATGCCATTCTCTAGGGTTCTTTTCAATAAATTTTATAATTATATCCAACAAATTTTTATTTGATGATTCAACTAATTTTTTTCCCTATGTATAATAATTAGATGAAAATTTTAATGTTATTCCATATTCAAATTCCCAATTAGAAATTTTCAATGAAGCAAAAGAAGGGCCATTATCACATACCAATGCATATGGTGTTCCAAACCTGGTGATAATTTTTTCTTCCAAAATATTGATGACCACATTTGTAGTGCATTGCTTGCTAGGGCATGCCTCTATCCATTTGGTACAATAGTCTATAGTATTCAATATAAATTTGTGACTAGTGAAAGATGGAGGATTAATAGTTCCAATAAAGTCTAGTCCCCATTGTGAAAAGGGACACATCTCCATCACTGGTTGTAATGGTTGAGCATTGAATCTTCCTTTATTTGATGATATCTGACATGTATAACAATGTTTGATATGTTTGTAGGTATCTTTAAAAATCATGGGCCAATAGTAACCCGCTCTCAAAATGAGGTGTGTAGTAGCTAGAGGTGCTCCATGAGTTGTTCCAAATTTATCATGTAGTTCATGCAACACTTTATTAGCTTTTGTTCTATTTAAACATCTTAAATAAACTCCTTCATGATTTCTTTTTAATAGAGCTACTCCCTTAAACATGTAACTCTATGATTTTATCTTGAGGGATCTTCTTTGATTCCTCCGTATATGATCAGGGAAAGTATGACTACCCAAATAATTCCAAATTTCTGAATACCAATCTTCTTGATCCTTTTCATCCAATGTGTATGGTTGACTTGAGATTTTTGGATCTATTTCTGCAATAGATTTAACCAAAGCTTGTACTCAAACCAACCTCATGGGTATGATGTCTAAATCATATTATTGTAAAATGGTGACCCATTTAGTTCTCTTTTCTCTGAGCTCACTCTGTGTTAACAACATTTTGACAGTCGAATCTAGAACAATAGCTTTGACTAACTCCTGAGGATGTAATGTCTAAACTTGCATATATCTTTGACCAAAGGAAAGGCTTGTTTCTCAATATCTATGTATCTCAATTCTGCTTCTTTGAATAGAGAACTCATAAAAGCAATTGGTTTTTCTTCTTTATTTTTTCCTTTCTATGTTAATATTGCTACACAAGTGTGACCAGAAGCAAAAGAGTAAATATAAAAAGATTTAGCATAGTTTGGGCTTGCCAATACCAGTGCTTCTGTGATTGCAGTCTTTATAGTCTCGAAGGTGATTTTAGCTTCGTTCATCCACTATATTTTAGCATCTTTCTTTAACATATCATTGAGTGGTTTCACTATTTCAACAAATCTTCTAATAGATTTTTGAACAAAATTAATCTTACCAAAATAAGACTTCAATTATTTTCTACTTCTCGGGGGTTGTAACTTGAGTAATGTATTCACTCTATCTGGCTCAATTGAAATACCATGTTCAGAAATGATATGTCCCAGTAACTTTCCTTCAGTCACCCCAAAAATACATTTCTTAGGATTTAATGAAACTCCATAAGTTTCACACTTTTGTAGTATCACTCTAAGATCTCGAATGTGATCTCTTCTATCTTTAGAAAATATCGTAAGGTCGTCCATGTAAATAATGATAGATTTTCCTATCAATTCTCAAAAAGCATAGTCCATGGCTCTTTGGAATGTAGCTCCAACATTTATGAATCCAAATGGCATCCTTCTATAAGCGAAAGTTCCACACTTCATGGTGAAAGTTGTTTTCATCCAATCTTCCCTCACTACCATTACTTGGTTATATATAGAAAATCCATCCAAAAAGGACATCATTTGCTAGCTGTTAACTATTTGTAATACTTCTTCAAGTGAGGGTAGTGGATAATTGTCTTTTTTAGATGCCTTGTTGAGATTCTGAAAATCTACACACAGTCGTATATCTCCATTCTTATTCCTTATAGGGACTAAATTTTCCACCCAAGTAGAATGTCTGATGGGAAAAATTATCTTCATTGATAATATTTTTTGAACTTCCTTTTGAATTAAAGGCTCTAAGAGTGCATTTATTGGACATTGTTTCCATCAGAAAGCTTTTGCATCAGGCTTCAATGGTATAGTATGTGTAATGACGAAAGTATCATAAGTCTTCATATGTACATGCTATGGCATTCTATTAATCTTTAAGTTCCTGAGCAATATTTCTCTTTTCTTCTTCAGTACAAACCTTCCCAATGAGTATGTTCTTAAGATATTCTTTAGTATGCAAATTATATAACTCAAATAGTCCTCTGTCACTTTGAGGTAAATATTTTTCTCTAACTATCTAGTCAATGTGGAACAATTATTCTAACTCAATTATTCCTTTCATAATGTTATTATCTCTGGCTTGAGTCAATTATTCATCTTGAATTTTTCCATCAGGGTGATCTATCTCTTTGATTATTTATGCTTCAAAAATACCAAAATTAGTAATGAATTCCAATATGTGTCACTCATCTTCGAATACTTACAAATCAGTGACATTATCAAGAACAGAAGGCAACTGTACCACTTCAACTATGAATCTTTTTAGATCTGAGGTCTCTAAAGGTTCTAAAGTACTGGTAGTAGTAGCTAGAGCATTGACTCTCTAATTGAATCTTCTAAGGATATAAGTAATATTGAATGTGTTGAAATCTTCAATTAAATCTCATTCTTTGTGTTGATAATTAGATAATCTCTTGTAGTGGAAAATATATTACTTTCGGATGTGTTTAACTACCAATTCTAAATAATTGAGCACTTTAAGGATTCTAACTTTCTTCTTGATTGCTAGGATCAAGCCATGTATAAGATCTTTGTATTCTACTACATTGTTAGTACATTGAAATTGTAATCGACATGCGGCAAGAAAATACTTGCCTTGAGGGTTGATAAGTTTGACTTTGATTCCAATTCCTTGTTTTTTATTTTGATCCATCAAATTTAAGAATCTAAGATTGATCATCTATGGATAATATTTTAACATTTTTCGATATCATTGTGTAAATATTTTTATTTTGTGTGTTCTGATCTTTTTCTTTACACATTTATGGTTTATTTCTTTTGACATTATCATTTTCCGGACAATATCCATTCTCAATTCTATGAATTATCTCTAGACACATCATATAGTTGTTTTCTAAATGTGTAGCATTATGCAACCTGCACCAATCCTACAACAACAAAAAAATTAGTGATTTTACTTTTACTACTCTCTTGAGCTTTTGCAATAATATTATTCTAAAATTTATCATAAGGACCATTTTCTTCTTTAGAAGAATCACAATATGATTCAATTAAAACATCTATTCCATGAGTTATTTCATTAGATTTCTTAGCATCACAAATGAAAACTTCTTCAATTTTAACTCCTGAACTTTGTATTTTGTAAACTCCTGGTTCTACATCAATATATAGAACTTCATTTTTCTAATTGTAATATGTGATCATGTATTTCATGTGTGGTTCTCTTTTAATTTGAATTTGATTAGGAATGTCTTTCCATGGTAATCACATGTGTGAGAAATTGGTAGCCATGTATCCATTCAATGTTTTAGACCAATCTCTACTTAGAAGCATACCATAAGTATTAAGTATCTCTATGAATTGAATGTTAATATAATATTGGATTCTAGGGTCAAAATCCAACTGCATGTGAATGTTAGTCAACTCTCCTACTACATTTAATTTTGTCTTATCAAGTTGAATGACTTTATTTAAAGAAGTTGCAAGGGTTAACCCTAATGTCTGACATATGGATATCGACATCACATTAGTAGACGCTCTAGACTCTACTAAGCATTTATGAATATTCTTACCGAATATTCCCAAAGTGAGAAAAAATGGTGGGGACTCTAATTTTCCTTTGTAAAAGGATACTTGTGTGTCTATTATGGGAACAATGTTCTTATCTTTTTCTTTAGCCTGACTATCTTTCACTTGAATTTCTTTGAATTTTATTTCTTTAGGAAAATCTTCTAAAGTGTTTAAGAAAGCTTTCTTGATCATAGGTGTCTTAAGCAATTCTAATAGAGAATGGACAACTTTTACCTTCTTAATTTCTTCTGCTAAATAATTAGTCAATTTTTTTTTTATCAGCGGATTCTATCTTTTCACCTTTTGAAGTATTTGATGAATTGTAGTGAGAGGTTACCTTGGGTAACCTAGGATTATTACTTGATTTGTCATCAGGTGGAGTGTTAAAGTTATTAAGTGGGATGGATGTAGTTAAAGGCCCCTTGAATCTACCTCCATTGTTAACATTATTCCTCATGTTGTAATTATGTCCCTTCTAATAATATTGAAAGGAATTTATCTCATATATTGATTCTTGAGGCTCATTCTTGTCCTATTAAGGAATAGTATATGTTTCCAACATCATAGTCAAATTATCACTTTCATATTCATGAGCATGAATCTTAATAGAGGTAGGTGATTTGAAAAATTCATAACTTTCCAGGACTAGAGTAGAGTCATATCCTACTAGAACTAATTCATTTCCTTTAGTAGGATTAGAATCATAATGTTCATTGTAATGTGTGGTAGCAAGGAAAATGTCTCAAGCAATTTTGAATTGTGAACAATCTACTTCAACATGAGCATTTGTATTATGAATTCTACACCAATTATTCATCACAAGGTCAACTAAGTTCACTTTTTATGTAGAATTTTCATTAGTTGAATCAAGATTATCTAAAGGTGTTGATACTCCCCCATTATTAGGGTGTGTATTACAAAGTCTAGGTGACTTGGGAGCACTATACATTCAATTTTGTGAGTTTTGATTATTATTTCAAGCATAGAAATTTTGATTCCTTAATTATGTAACCTTTGTGGTTAATCTTTTGAGTTGAGTGGTAACTTCCTTCATGTCTTCATTTTCCTCAAAAAAATTGACATTTCATTTTTCTTTAGTTTGTGAGGAAAAAGAATTTTCATTAGGATGCAGCTCTGTAATAGCTAAACCAGGGTGAGAGACTAAAGCTTGACTATTTCTTGGTTGAAATAAATTATTTTAAGGAAATGTCCCATTCTGGACCATTGTAGGATAAACATTAGGAGCCATGGGATGACGTATAGGGACTCTATTTGCATTCGAGGTAGGGTAAATATTCAATCTATTTCTACCAATCACAGATGATCCATTTCCAAGATGTTTCATTTCTAAATTTACACTTATGGCTTTAGCATAGGCTTCTAGTAAAGTAGTGGGATGATTTTCTCTTCGCTTCACAAACATAGCAATTAAAGGATTTACTATTGTATAATAAACTAGGGTATAAGACAAATTATCCACTACATAAGGTGCATGTAACCTAGAATAATCCTTTTGAAATATGTCATTAAAAGTGGTTATAGGTTCACCCTCAACCTCTTTATTTAAGTGAATTGATGATATAACAAAGTAGGATCAGTCAGTGTTCTAAACCTGGCTAAAAATTGAGTTTCCATGTCTTTCCATGATTTGATAGAATTGTGAGGCCGGTTGATATACCACTGATAAAATTCATCACTCAAAGTATATGGGAACCACCTACACACAACATCTTCATGTTTCATTCTTACTCTAAATCAAGTATCCTTGAATATACTAATATGTTCTTCAACATCTTTGTGAAAATAATATTTAGGACACAACTTGTCACAATTTCTCAATAAATCATTGTATATGGAAAATTGAATCATTTACTCCACATTAAATAATTTCATCACTATAGGAGGTGATGGTGTAACAATAGTTGGAATCTTTGGACTTGCACTTAAACTTCAAGACTTTTGAGGCCTAGACAATGTTCAACCACTAAGGTCAACTAAAGTCACCTGAGGATCACTAGACTGAGATCTAGTGGTTCTACAAAAATCCAGTTTAAACCCTAACAAAATCAAAAATAACAACAATAGGCCCTTCTTCTAGCACCAATTCATGTTGATGATGATTTCACCCACAAAAAATAGGTCAAATAAAATATCCACAGACAAGATAGCGAAGAGCCTATCCTTCTTGAAAGATATAGAACAAAGACAACCTAAAGGGAAATTTTGCGTTCACAGGACAAAGATTGGCTTTTGTTCAATCCCAAGTCTCTGATAACTAGGTCATGGTTACACTAAGGTCTCTCTTGGGTAATGATGTGATATTGTTGTTAATCTCAAAGGGACTATGGTTATTTCTAGATTTTTCAAGAATTATAAAAAAATTCACATAAAATTTCACTTTATTCATAGAATAAAATCATGAAATCAAAAGATTCAACAAGCATTAAGCATTCAGTAACTTTACGGAAAACAAAATATTTTCAACAAAATTCCTTCCATTCATTTAAATTTTGGAACATTTTCAAATATTTAAACATCTATTCTAAAGAAAAGTATAAAAAATATTGAAAAATAAAATTTTCTCCTAGTTATTCTCCATGGATGCCCCAAAGAATTAACTAAAATAGAGAAAACTACTTTATACTTCACCAGATTTCTGCATAGCTACATATAAAATGGTGCAATCTTTTAAAGAAAGGGTTTCATTTATGGACACCGATTAGGTTTTGTATGCACCCTTAAATGGCATAGAATACAATCTTGTTCGGTCAAACTTACAAAACCAGCTACAAAAGATACTGAGATAGCTAGCTAACTAATAAACTCTAATATCAATTAATTTCTACATGCATACAAAGTTTTACGCCAGAATGCTTCAAAAAATAGGAAAAAAGAACAAAACTTAAAAAAAGTTTACACTCCTCTTACATCCAAAAATTTTGAACTTAAAATTAAAATGAGGAAGGAGGTAAACTTTTATAGAGACAAGGCCCCAAAAGCTCAACTTAAAAGTCTATCTAGAAAATTAGAAACAACAAATTAAAATAGGGCACGTGGAATGTATCAACTATCATCAAGAACATTCTAGAATAAGTCAAGGCTCTGACTTTGTCCACAACAACACTTTTCTTCATACTTCAACATGAACACTTTGCATTAATTGAGGCTACCAATTTCCTTTCAAATCACTAGAATGAAGAACACCTACTGGGACCGGGATCAACCTACAAATTCAAAATTGAAACAAAATAATCTTCATCATATTTCTAGTTTCATGTGTTCAGTTCTTTCTCTTTTCACTTAGGACTCAGGCTCCAATATTCTTCCTTCTTTCTTCAACTTATACTCTTATAAAGCTCTTAATACTTGATGCATGTGTTCTTTTGAAATCCTTCGTATTGCTCTCCAAGTGAGCTTGAGCCTAATATATTCTTCAGTTACTTGAATTATGATATCATTTTTTTGTACTTTGTCTACTTCATACTTCGCTATAACATTTTTGCATTGTATTATCTCATCAATAACCTCCCGTGTCAACAATTGAATAGGATCTCTATTTATTCTTTCTATATATTCCATGAAGGATTTAGCTTATTTTCCTTCATTTCCTAGTGTTTGGGGATCAAAACCTTGACGTGCTAGTATTTCAATACATTCTTGATTTTCACTAATCAATCTTCTGCACTCAACGGTGAATTTTTCAAATCCTTCAATACATTGTATTAACATTTCACCTTCCCATTTCAACTGTTTCTTCCATTTTCCTGGAAATGAAATTTCATGTCCATATATTACATTATTATGTTTTAACTCTTAGATATCTAGTTGTATGAGAATTTCAATGTTTCACCTTTCTTCAATGACCTAATCCTGGTGAAATCTACAATCATCTTCAAATATTTTCAATTTCTATAAACAAAGGTATGCTTCCTTGTACTTTCTTATTGCATCTATAATAAATTCTTCTCCCTGCTTTACCTAGTATTCAATACATTCTTCAAACATGTTCATTTTATGATGAACTGCAGTAATTGCATCTACTTGTTCTTGTGACATCAGCACCAGCTGTTGGGGCAGTTCAACTTGTTCTCGACTAGATAAAGTTAATGACTTAATGAAATGTTCCAAGGTAGCAGCCCTTTCTTTCAATTCTCTTTTCTTCTATTTATATTTTCGTACTCTACCAACAGTAGCATTTAAATTTACTTTTATTTCCTCTAATTCTTGTTGCCATGATGAGTGTCCAAGGTTAATACTTGTTATCTTATACTCCTTAGGTGTTATTTCATGTCTATCCTTATTATTTGTTGGAGTGGATATTTGAATAGTTTTATTTCTATCTACATTTCTTTGTATGACATGCTTTGTCTTTTCTTTGCACCTGGGTTTAGGAGTACCTACTTGTATAAAATTATTCAGATTCACAGGTAGTACTTCCACTTCCATTGGAGAATAAAATTCCTTGATTAACCAATCAGGTGTATCATCATCATGTTGTACCTCTATAACATTTCTTTTTCCCTATTTACCACTTGTTTCAGGAACTTCTTCTCTTTGACTTGCCGCATTTTCTATAATGGGGATTTCTTTAATGATGTCTAGCATAGATTTGGGATTGGTATGGTTTGGCACTACCTCCTCTATTTGGAGACTTATATTTTCCTATCTATCTAGGTTTTCTATTTCATCTCTTTGAACATTATCTTCTTTATCTACTGCTACACCAAGATTCTCTTTATTTTCAATTCCATCTCCTACAAACTATGTAGCTTCTTCTTCTGCAATTTCTATTTCAATTTTAGTTTTAGCATAGCCTTTCTCTAATTCTTCAAAGACCTCCAAGTATTCAGTCACATTTTGGACATTCCCAAGCAAAGGCTGGGAATAAAAAAATATCTTCCACAATTCTTTCATGAATAGGATCTTGCTCCATAGTCTCCCCTATTTCCATTTCAAGTATGCTAGGGTTTCTTTCTTTTGAGGTGAGTGTTCCTTGAATAAAATCTTCTTCAACATTTATGGGGTTAGAACCTGTATCTTGAATTTCTTCTATCACTGGGTGTACCATGGGTTTGTCTTTAGACTTCTTTTCTTTTACTTTCTTCCACATAGCACCCCATTTGTCCACATGTTCTTTAATTCTAGCTTCATCTTCTTCAAAAATTTCCTATAAAGCTATAAGAGTTCCTCCTAATGCTTGTTTAATACTAGTTGTAGACACCAAAAAATGTCCTCTTACAATACCTTTTCCCGACATTACATCATTTAGACATCTTGTAGCATCTTTTTTCCCTAGGTACCCATGTCATCATCTAATTAATTAAATAAATCTTATTTATTTGACTAATTTCATGTATTCCTTTCCTATGCATAATCCATCCATTCCTCTGATGTTAATTAAATAATTTGTATTATTTAATTAATTAAATCATTTCTATTAATTCTTCTAATGTTAATTAAATAATTGATATTATTTAATTCATGAAATCATAAATTCAACATTAATTAAATAAATCAAATATTTATTTAATTAATAAAATCTTAAAAAGATCTTTTCACTTTCTTTCCAAAATTGAAATTCATGTGTGTCTAATTAATTTATTTAATTAGATAGTTCATCAATTATCCTTCTCATCTTTTTCAAGATTTATTTCCTTTAAAAGAGAATCAAAATTTTTCTATCTTTTCACATCTTATCTTATCTTGTTTTATTTCCTTTAAAAGAGAATCAAAATATTTCTAACTTTTCACATCTTATTTTATCTTGTTTTATTTCCTCCTTGATCAAATAAAACAAAAGAATTAAATCCTTATCAAATCTTATCAAATCTTATCTTCGTCCACATCAAGGATCTATAAATACGACCTCTCACAATTCATTTAGGGGGTTGATTCTAAAGTATCCTCACTCTGTCAAAATCATTCTATAGTCTATCTCTATCATTCTCCATTTGTCATTTTCATCAAGTCATTATACTACTGAATTAAGCAACCAACATTCCTCCATTATCAATCTTTCAAAATCTTGCATTGTCATGCAAGTGGAGAAGAGCAATGGAGATAAATTGAGTTTAGCATGGATTTGGGTTTGCATTCGTTTGTTATTGTGATTTTCATGCTTGCTCGTACTCTATTGTGCTAGTTAGGATTGATACATTTCTATTTTAGTTTTATATCTAATTTTCCCCTAATTACACTATCCATATTAACAGAAGGGGAAGAGGTAAATAGTGTTGCAACCCTTTTAGATACAGACTGATTTGTGCACCAACATTTTATGTTGCTCATATTCCTTCATCAATAATTACTCCCATTCTTGATTTAGCTATAAAGGAAAATGCACCTTTAGGTCTCACTTTTGATTTATCTTTTCATGTCTCTACACCCTCTTTATCAGATGGTTTTATCGAAACTTCTTGTCTTGTAGTTTCAGGGGTTCTTTCTTCAATTCTAATACCTGGAGTCACCTTATTAGTCTTTCTTTTCTTCTTGGTAGGATCTCCACTTTCAAAAGTAGTTTCATCTCTTTATTTCCTTGTTTTATCTTCTAAGAAGACAGGTTAAATTCCTCTTTCTTTCAAACCTTTGCAAAAATCATCAATTCATTGTTGAGTATACCTTAAGACTAGTCTATTGAATTCATCAATTGATTTCATATCTTCATCATATACCCTATTGTCATTGTAAAATTGGTTCAACACTTGACCATCATCTTCTTCCAATTGGTCTGGGATGTCATAAATCTTGAGCATTCAAACATATCTTAAAGTCATTCTTTCATATTTTATTCTTCTTACCACATGCTCGTCTTCACAATTAAGCTAATAATCTTCTAAATGAGGCACATGGGCACGAAAACTAGCTATATTTTTAGCAATATTTCCTTCAATATCATAATACACTCTCTAGAGTGGGAAATCTTCAAAATGGTAGGTCCTCAATTCTTCTTCACACAAATCAATTACTCTAATTGCACTGCACTTATAATTTCCTATTCTAATGGGAAATTTAAAAGATGCATTTTTGTGAGCATGGCTATAAAGAGACTGAGATGGTCTTAACTATCTCACTAATTCCAATAAAACAATTTTATTTGTAGGATGCCTGGGCAACATGAATGGGTGTCCATCAAATCCCTCCACTCTAATGTAGGAGTATGTTGGGAACTATATGTACCAACCTCCCATAGGCCGAACGACACTTTGTGCTTTGAGGGATAATCTTTTAGCTTTATCACCTTCCATTGTTCTCACTAATTTCATAGAGAAAAAATCATTAAATTTCATGTAATCATTTGTATACCCATGGACGTTGATTTAGGGTAGATGTGCATATATCAAGTTGTTGCCAACCTTTGTGCCTAGAGTACCAATCTGTTTCAACCTTTGTTTATTAGCTCTCATAGCACAAAAGTAAATAACATACAATGACATATAGAAGCATCTAGTTTTGGGAGATGTAGTAATTTTTTCATGTAGTTTGTCACTTATCAATTTTCCCTAATGTAATTCTATAGGACCTTCTACCATGTGGGATATTATCATGAACATCTAGGGTTTGAATTTTCTTGCATCTCTTAAACTGGCTACTCTTCTCAACAAAGTTATAATGTCTTTCATTTCTTGTTTAAACTTAGACCTCTGAATTGCCTTGGTCTATTGTGTAATTTGTTGTTGGCACCATTGAGTGCCCATAATTTCTCTATTACACTCTTCATTGCTCTAATATTTGTTGGTCTTGACCTTTAGGTCAACATTGAACATCTGTGTGTAAATGGGGAGACCAAATGTGTATATGATTCCTTTCTATTGTAGGTCGATGTAAATTCTCCCTTCTTTTTCAACAATCCTCTTAGCTGGGTTGTAATGATTTATACATTGCATAACTAATTTGGGAGCTTCCATTGCTGGTGGAAACCCTCTTGCATGAAGCAACCCATTTTCCACAAAATTCTTGGTACATTGAGAGGCATTCTCTTGTAATAGTCGTGAACGGATTTCAATGTCAAAAGACCATCCCATATGAGTTTCTATAACCACTACATTGATGGGTATGACTTGTGAATTGTAATACAAGTTTGAATTCATCTTCTCCCCTTGTGTTAGAAGTGCTCATTTTGTACGTAGTGTCCTCTAAAATTTTCAAAATATGTGTCTTTTGTGTGAGTTAGGGTTAAATTTAACCAAAACTTATGTTTCATAAAATTTTCAATTCATTTGCAATTAAATTTAACAACTCAAAGAATAATTAACATTTCAATTTCAAAATTGGAATACCATTTTCAAGATTTTTTGGTTTGAGAAACACTTAACAAAGTATTAGTTATTTGAAACATACCTAGTTCTAGTTAATAACGGTGACTCTTTAGAATGCAACTTGAAAACCCTTAGTAGTTGTGTTTTGGTTTCTCAAATTTTACCTCTCTTTGTGTGCCAATGTCATTTCGTTAATTCAATGTCCTTAGAAAATTTGTAGTATGACGGGAAGTGGAGTGTTGCAAAGGAAATTACATGCTGGAGGTGGTGCCAAGTACATAGGTGGTTCACCACCTTCATTAATTACTTATTATTTCACATTAATTCCTAGAATAAAGGTGCAATCATTACAGATTATGGTTCAAATCATGAACACCTAGATTTTTGTGTTGGCTCGCTATTTGAGAAAGAAGATGACACGGTAATTATACGTGGCAATCAAATGTCACACTAATTCTTTGTAAGGTATATTTCATTAAATCTATGGATTGATTGGTGATCAAAGGGATAAAATTTTTCCGATATCACTTTTGAAAAGAACAAACAAACACTAGGATCCAGGAAATACCCTCTAAGGAAAGAGAAAACCAAAACTAAAGGAAAGACTGGAAAACAAGTCTAAAGGATAGATTTGAAAAAAATTCAAAGTAGACTCTCTGGTTCCTGACTTTAAGCAAAAAAGGAAACAATAAAATATCAGACTCCAATAAAAAGGAAATTACTAGGATTGATAGCTTTGGTTAGTGAAATACCGAGTAGAGCTAGGATCATATTAAGATATAAATTCTCTAACTCAAACATAGGACTCTAGGACTCCAGTTTCCAGTAACAGACTAAACATTAAGAGCATACTAAAATACTGAATCGAGGAAGGAAAAGGATATAACAACAAAGATTCCAAGTGAAAGTGAAAGAAGGAGTCAATAACCAACCGAGCAGCAAAACAACTCCAAAGTGAACAAAAGCAAAAAGAGCAAAGGAAAATGAAAAAAGGAGGGGTCCACATTTTTCCAAGGGAAAAATGGGGCATGTTGTGAGACCACACAACAATGTCTATGCAAGATGACTATTTTTTAGTATTAAAGTTTCCAAATTAAATCTAACATGGTTTTCATAATTGGAAATATGTTTATAAGGAAAAAAAATTGAGGTGTTAATAAAAGTTCTAAACACACACTTGATAGAGAGAGAGAGAAGAAACAAGGTAGAAACAAGCATGTACCTTGTTTCTTTCTATGATAATTTTCCAATTTTTGTTCACGCCTCTTTTTTCCTTCTTCTTTTGACAATTTTTGTTGAGACGTATTTTTTCTTTTTCTTTGTTGTCTCATTTTCTTCATCAAGTTAAAGATGACTCAAAACAAATCCTCTACCTTGACTTAGTTAAATTCTCCAAAATTTTCCTTGATTGATAAAAATGAAAAGATGTCTTCTCCAATATTTTCCTCCTTGATAAATGTGCAAAAATCTCTTCTCCAAAATCTGCGCTCCAAGTGATATAAATGTGAATTAATCTTGCAATTTAATATGGAATAATGAAAAATAAGCTTGTATTTATATGCATATGGGAAAAAAAATTAAAATTAAAATGCATTCTAGTGTATGGAATAACTATCCTAGTTTAAATGAATCAAGTGGTAATCAAACAAGTTATTTTATTGTGGAGTTTGTTGTTATTTAATGTATAGGTATGCAACATAGATTAATTTTAGAATTTTGTTCCTTGTCAAAAATATAATATTACTCAAGCTTGATATCAAAGGTTCAAGATTATCTCAACCAATGCGATAACATAATGCTTAATAAAGTGTCTCTTAGATAAGTTATGCTCATTGCAAAGTAAGGGAAGAACCCAATATATAGTAGAGGAAAATTTCCATGGTCATTCTAGTTAACCAAACACACCTTAATGGTTCTAAACCAATAGTTGAGATATTTTAATTTGTAGGAGATGTAGAGAGGGTAGAATAATGATTTGAGCACATAGAGGTATAATTTGAAATGAATTTTCTTAATGTTTCAAAGAATAAAATTTTCCTATCCTAAGTTGAAACTAGCAAATTATGCATTGAATTTCTTTAAAAATATATAATTTTATATCCAATTGTAGCAAAGCATGATCATGTTAAATAATGGTGTAGATTAAGAGATTATTTATGAAATAATTTAACACAAAATTTTATAACTTAGAGGGAAAGTGTTTGAAGGATGATATAATTATAAAAGGAATATTCCTACCTCTTCTTTATAATTATATTTTTTTCTCAACTCCTCAATGGTTCATGTTGCTCAAGTCATTTTAAAAAGTAGGATTTTTGTGTACCACAAAGTGATGCACTTTATTTGTTCTTATTTTGTATCAAGATTTTAATTTCATCATTTTTATAAAATTTTAAAACTAGAACATGTGCATTAATAAAAAGGCTTGTAAATACACTCATTTATAAAGTATCACTAGTTTACTTGCTTGGGAGTCATTTATTTTATAATTTTTTACTACTTACTATAAAATTCAAGAGGTGTGTGTGCAAAATATTTACTGTGATCAACATGAATGAACTTAATTATAAAGTGGCATTCATTTCCCTATCTTTTAGAATATACGATCAAATGGGATGTTCTGATCAAATGAACTAACATAAAGTTTCATGACTCTAGGGGATTCTATAATAACATTTTGGACCATTTTGATGGTCCTTGTTTGTGGGTTCAATGTCAACAAAACTTATTTCAATGTGCATTATTTATTTTTGGCTAAAATGAAATAGTGTAACGCCCCGCCACGCAACCCCAAAGGAATTAAGTAAAATGCAACCAATTTTTATTTTTTATTTCTTTTTTATGAACAAAGGAGAGAATAGTAAATAACATGACATAACCATTAATCAAATTGCATAACTTAATCCTTTGAGGAACACGAGGTCATTACTTAAGAACTAACTCTTAACAACATGAACATCAACTAACCATTACATAAACCGTACATACATACATCTATAAGTATAATTACATCAGTAACAACAATAAATCCATAAGATCAAATAATATCCAAGTTATAACATCATTATAAATCTTCTCATAACCAAGTTACAACAAAAGTACAATGCATCTTCATAAGATTACATTACAATAGCACCATGTGCAATAAGACTATCCCAACTAGGTGGAAATGATACATCAATAAAAGGATCACATAAATACATAAATCTAGAACCCACGAGCAAGAATCTATTGATACCACAACTCAACACTGAAAGATGAACCTGCATAAAAAAGAGAATCCCAATAGGGTGCGAAACACGATCCACCTGACCACCCCCGTGCTAGGAGTTGCCAAGGAAGATTTCCCGACCAAGACCAACAAGGAAAAGACTCATGACCGACTAAATAAAATCACACAACACATAAAAGCACATAAATTCAATCAACAACAAAAATCATCAATACAAGGCAAGTGACTAATTCCAGAGGATTTCCCAAAAGACAACATAAATGTGAATGTTAGAGGGAAGTGTCATCGCATGGCTTAACATGGATTCTCTAGGCTACCTATTGCAAGGTACCGCCTCCATCTACTGACGGATTATCCAGTCAACCGAGCACTAGGAACCGCCTCCATCTATGGTTATCCAGGCTACCTATCTCAAGGAACCGCCCCATAGGGTTGCTCATGTGGAACCGTTACCTCTCGCGAAGACAAGGCAACGATTAAGCCAACCACGGCCTTCTCAAACTCCTTTAGTCTGTGGTAGCACAAAAAGGAAAATGAGGCAACAATTATCTTTTTAATGTGTTACTACCCATCCCCTAGTTAATTATTTAAATTATCACTTATTAAGTTCACTCTAACGAGGGCTATCCTGGCGCCCCTTTGTGCGCCGACCACCCACTTAGAGCCACTCCCTCTAAACACTCAATCACAAAACAATATCATCAAGGATGGTACCACATGGAAGAACTACATCAAAGGACAAACAAAAGTGAGGCACGACCATCTCACCAACTATAAGGAACCACAACCACAATTTGGTACAATCCAAATCTATAACCAAACCATAGACATCACAAGTCTAAATTCAAATCAAAATCAAAAGCTACCATATTATCCCACCTCTGGAATCCCTTAGGTTCCTAACAGGGTTGCTAAACTCTAGGGTTCCCTTGCCAAATACAAACCTCCAAACATAATACATGAAACGATACAACTCAAAGAATCATTAACAAATAATGTAAAACACGTCTCAAAACATGGAAAGAATTCTCATCAAAAAGTACTCAGTAACCTTTATAGCACCCAATCTATCCTTTCTTTTCACCGTTATACTTGCTTTCTTGAAATACCACATTCAATGAATTATTTAAATAAATAAATAATAAATGTAAACCATGCTTTAACCTATAGCAAGATTATAACATATATTAAATAAATATATATATCTATTAGTGTTTACATTAATATTATTATTAATAATAATATTAGCCTCTATACATATATATTATATATATATAGATTAAGGTTAACATTAATAATAACATTATTACTAATATTAATCCCTATATATATATAAATAACTAAATACCTATTTCAATACTTGAAATTCATTATAATGCTTATCGTACTTAATATAACAAAAGGTCCATAACAAATACTTGAATTCCGCACCACAAATTTAGAATACCCATACGATAACGAAGACCTACAGCCCAACCAATTACAAAAGAATCTTGCATTAAACAAAATACTACCCTAGGCCGAAATCTCTAATGCGATAACCAAGCACCCGACACACGAAAACTTAAACTCAAACCGAGCTTTGTCGACATACGAATTCACCTCTGCACAGAAGCACGTACAACACATTGACTTTGGGGTCAGGGTGATGTAACCGCTACCGGACACACCCTTCCCAATCACCCAGAAAATTTATTACATGGCAGAAGAAAAAGGGCGCAAGAAGTACTGACCATACAGTGATAAGACCAAATTATAGTTCCCAGCATTATGTTTGATAGAATAAGCAGGTTAATGAATCCAAAATAAACCGAACCGGGTCTACGTATTTTGAAACGGAGTAGGCAAATGTGCCAGTAATACATGGGTGTAGAATATACAAGACACTTCCATTCATTACGGATGCACCAGAAACAGCGAGTACAAAACAAATAAAAGAACTAGTAACGAAACACCCTACACAGCAAAACCGTCATTGGCACGGCGAACAAAGAGAAAATAGGGAGATTTAGGCGCGTAGTCACAGGAGATGAAGAACGGGGAAATATGGTCACTGTCGACCTCCTCCTCACAAAATCACAGAAGACTGAACCAAGGTAAAAGCATTGGCACGAACAGGAATAACGGCCATACCAGATTTAAAATTCCAATAAAATGAAGAAGGCAAAATTTCCAATTCGAAGATAAAAGGACGAACCCGAAACAATACGGGCCAAACATAACACACATTTCAAAGTAGAAACAAAAAAAAAATGAGCTCAGAAATCTAAAAAGGTGGATGAGTAAAACAATTAAATTTTGAATGCAACTACATGCGGGAAATTATTCCGCCCATACACAAAACAAGAATAATTTGGTCCAAAAATTAAATAGACAAGAAAATAAAAATCAACTCAAGCCCCTCCATTCTGTATATGTACACCCCAATTTCAAACAGAACGAAAATTAAATATAAATAAGAATGTGCGGGTTATCCCTTTCAATAAATTCACACTGGAGTCAGACTAAATAAATATATGTGGAAATAAATATATATGAAGCATAACGATTTAAACAACATTTTAATACAATTCTACTTCTGTTTCAACGCTAATAAATAAGCCTGAAATTTTAACTAGAACCGGGGTTTGACGGATTAAACTGGAAGTCTTTCTTAAATCACAAAGAACTATGGGTGCAAATCTACCCAAAATTAAAAGCAGTTTTCAAAACAGAGGAAACCCCTATACACAGAGATTCAATTTCCACAATTTTCACACAGAAATTTAAAACCCCCTTTTTTTAAAAAAAACTAACAAAGTATAGATCAAAATTCTTTTAATAGAATAGCCAGAAATATTTTTTGAATTTTAAATAACCAGAGAAAGTATTACAAGAGGAACCTGACGTCCTACGGCTGAAGAAGATACCCAATCCTGATGCTTTCCTTCTCCTTTCCAATACTGCCCCTTCTTTGTAACTTCGTTTTGAAAAACCCAAAATTTCCCCAGACAAATTTCCCCTAAAAGAAAAATCCCCCTCTACCTCCATCTTCCTCCCGTAAAAAGATTTCCAAAAAAAATAACTAACTTCATTCTTCGAATAACTCCCACAAGTTTCTCTAGTTTTTAATTATTTATTATTATTATGATTTATTTATTTAACTTTAAACAATAATTTCTTTTGTTTTAAAAATTACTTCCACTTAATTCTAAATTTAATTAAAACAACTTTTATAAATAATTAACTTTTAAGTAAAATATAATTAAACCTCAATACTGATTAACTCATAATTACTAAAAATAACTTTTAATTTAATCTTTTTAATTCCAACATAAATAAATTAAATATATCATTTAACTGAAGAATAATCGAAATATCAAGACAAAAACTCAGATCAACCCATGACTTGACAACCTCATACCAATGACGGACTTGGGTCAGGAAATTCTTCCTTACAACTCCTTTTTAACCACATCATACCCGTTGGGTTTAAATTGGTGCTCGCCCTGTCCTACCGAAACAGGTGGAGTCGAGACTTTTAATCCTGCAATTCCTGCAAATAGATAAACGTCAAGTAACATATAATCTCAACTGAAACACATGGTGAAAGGAAATAGCAGGGTAATAGGGCACTAGCAAGCGAGTGGTACTACTCCGTCCTTCCACCATAATATACTGAACATGTCATTATAGGCATAATATCATTATCGCATATAAATTTAAGAACTTATCATTGCATAATAAATCAAATCATCTATGTATAATGTATCATCAACTATCACACATAATGTAAGAGCAGTAAGCAAATTAACCAAGAAACCACACATGATCAAATATAAATCCACCACATAGAGTATCACAGAGTAACCACAATATCAAAAGTACCAAGAGTATCTAATGAATCAGCAAACATGGGAGTATTACATCCTCCCCCCTAGAACATGGCTTACTCCTGGAAGCCAGAGAACAAATAAGGGTAAGCCTCTCTAATGAGAGATGCATCCTCCCAAGTCGCCGAAGCCTCATCATTCAGATCCCATTGGACCCGCACTTGCTCAATATCTCTGCCCCTGAGGGCGAGACTCCGATGCTGAAGCACGGCCACGGGCTCTAGAGCTAGGTGCCCATCCTCGACCTGCAAAGCATTCCAATCCAGCACATGAGTAACATCAGGAAAATAAGGTCTCAACACAGAAACATGAAAAACATCAGGAATCTGCGATAGGCAAGGTGGCAAGGCTAGGCGGTAGACAACAGGTCCGATCCTCTCTAACACCTCAAAGGGCCCAACAAAATGGGGTGCCAACTTAGAATCCTTTCCATAATGGATAGGACTCTTTTGTGGACACACCCGAAGAAACACACGATCCCCAACTGCAAACTGCCGATCAACACAATGAGCATCTGCATACTTTTTCTGCCTATCCTGTGCTACAATAAGATGCTCTCTGATACGAGCCACCTACTGCTCCATATCTCGAAGCATGTCAGGTCCAAGAAGAACCCTGTCCTCTAACCGATCCTAGCTCAAAGGGGTACGGCAAGGACAACCATACAATGCCTAAAAAGGTGCCATGCCAATGGAGCTATGATAACCATTATTGTAGGCAAACTCAACCAAATGCAAATACTCCTCCCAACGAGATTGTTGATCCATGACGTACATGCGGAGCATGTCCTCTAGCACCTGATTAACTCTCTCAGTCTGACCATCAGTCTCAGGATGATAGGCGGAGCTAAAATTCAACTGAGTCCCTAGAGACCACTATAAGGAAGTCCATAGTGCCGATGTAAACACTGGATCTCTATCAGATATGATCCTCCGTGGTATACCATGTAATCAAACTATGTCCTCCATAAAAATCCTCGCTACTACAGAAGCAGTATAAGATGATCTGATCGGGGAGAAATGAGCTACTTTAGTTAACCTGTCCACAGTGACCATGATTGCATCATGTCGCCTAGAAGACATGGGCAAACCAACGATAAAATCCATAGAAATGATATCCCATTTCCACTCGGGAACAAGATTAGGCTGTAGTAATCCTGCTGGATGATGATGTTCTGCCTTAACCCTCTAGCACTCCAGACATCTAGCTACAAAATCAACGATATCCCGCTTCATTCCTGACCAAAAATATAGTGAACGTAGATCCGCATACATTTTCTTAACTCCTGGATGTGCCGAATAGGGTGCCCTATGGGCTTCAGTCAAAATTAGAGTATGGAGACCCTCTGTAGGAGGTACATACATACGTCCTGAATAACACAAAACACCATCAGAATCCAAAGAGTACCCAACAAATTTCCCTTTGAGAGACCATCCTAACTCGATCTCAGACTTCACCTCCGAATACCAACTGTCTGAAGAGAGAGCATTGAGGATTTGACTCCTCAAATCAATCCCAAGAGTCATAGCAGAGATCTCATGCCTACGCCTGCTCAAAGCATCAGCTACCACATTCTCCTTACCTTGAATATATTTCACTTCAAAATCATACTTGCACAAAAATTCCATCCATCTCCTCTGTCTAGCATTCAGATTCAGCTGGGTAAATATGTATTGTAAACTGCGATGATCAGTATGCAACTCAAATTGATGCCCCAAGAGAAAATGTCTCCACCTAACCAAAGCATGAACCACTGCGGCCAACTCAAGATCATGTGTAGGATATTTCAATTCATGATCTTTAAGTTTATGGGATTCGTATGCAATCACATGCCCTTCCTGCATCAAGATGGCCCCTAGGCCTTCCAAGGAGGCATTAGTACACACCACAAACTCTCCTGCAGGATCTGGTACTACCAAAATAGGTGCACTAGTCAGTTTCTCCTTAAGAGTCTAAAAAGCCTGTTGACACTTGTCTGACCACAAAAATTTATTCCCTTTTCTTTAGAGAGAAGTAATAGGATGGGCGATCCTAGAAAAGCCTTGAACAAACGGCCGATAATAACTTGCAAGCCCCATGAAACTGCGAACTTCTGAAACATTAGTTGGTATGGGCCAATCCACAATAGCCTAAATCTTTGTAGGATCCACAGAGATTCCTTCACCTGAGATGACGTGGCCAAGATACTGAACTTCTGTCTTGTAAAAGTCACACTTCGCCAAATTAGCATATAACTAGTTTTCCCTCAAACATTGTAATACCTGCTTAAGATGTTCCTCATGTTCCTCTATAGACCTAGAATAGATCAAAATATCATCAAGGAACACAAGAACAAATCTATCCAAAAAGGTCCTGAACACCCCATTCATCAAACTCATGAATACTGAAGGCGCATTCATCAACCCAAACGGCATCACTGTGAACTCGTAATGTCCATATCGAGTACGAAATGCGGTTTTATGAATATCCTGCTCTGCAATCCTCAACTAGTGATATCCGAACTTCAGATCAATCTTAGAAAATATCTTTTCCCCTCTTATCTGATCAAAGAGATCATCTATTCTGGGTAGGGGATAACGATTCTTCACTGTTACTTTATTCAACTATTTATAATCAATGCATAGACGAAGAGAACCATCTTTCTTCTTCACAAAAATCATGAGTTCTCCCCATGGAGAGACACTTGGATGGATAAAACCTTTTGCTATCAACTCCTCCAACTGAAGACGGAGTTCCTGAAGTTCTTGCATGGTCATTCGGTACAGAGCCCGAGAGATATGCTTAGCTCCAGGTACTAGGTATATCCAAAAATCTACATCCCGCTTAGGTGGCATCCCAGGTATCTCACTTGGAAACACATCACCGAACCCCTTAAGAAGAGGATAATCATCCAATGATTTCTCTCTACTATCATCAGTCTCAAGATCATGCACTGCTACTGCAAAGAGTTGACAACCCTGACGGAACAACTGTTTTAACTGCATGGTAGAGATCATCTGCAAAGAAATAGGCCTTTGAGTGCCCATGATCTCCACCTCCTTTCCAGAATCATCGGTACACTGCACTGCCTTACGGCGACAATCCAACAAAGCACGATGCAAACACAACCAATCAATTCCCAAGACTATATCATATGAGCCCAGGGGTAAGATCCGAAGGTCCACCTGAGTTGAAAAAGCTCCCAAATCTAACTTACAACCCTGAACAAACTCTTCTACACGAATCTTCGACCCTGAGGCTAGCTCAACCTTCCAAACTATGCCTTGCCTAGATGCCACCAAACCACATCGCTCCACAATGGAAGGAGATATAAACGAATCAGAAGCACCAGAATCAAAAAGTATGGAGACTTTAGTACCCTTCAACACACCTGATGTTTCAATCACAGTACCCTAATGCTCAGCTTGCCGATTATCTACTGCCACAAAAACCCGATGAGCTCTCCCCGCATCACCTACTATAGGCTCTGAAACCGCTGGCCTTTGACTAAATTCTGCAGTAGTCTTCTATGGACACTGTCTGGCAATATGCCCTTGCTACCCACACGAGAAGCAACCTGTACCTCTCCCAAAGCCTCTGACCCTAGATGGTGCATTTGACTGGTGAAAGCTACCTCTAGATGGTGCCAACTGTGCGCTTTGTGCAGGCTGTATAGAACAATCAGGTTTATCTCGCTGCCAACTACGAAACTTCTTGCCTTGAGACCTGTCCCTCTGCTGAGACTATGATTTATTCTGCTTAGGTTGAGACTACTGCTGGTGAGAACCACCCTTAGATGGCATCTGAAAGTTCCTAGAAGACCCTACAAACTGAGACTTCCCACCTCTAGAACTTGTACCTGGTGCCGGAGCACTACCGATATGAACTCCAACATGCCCTCCAAGAGCCATAGCTAAGTTTTCCTCTACCAACCGAGCCTTTTCCACTGCCACCTCCATTGTCTTTGGCTCGAAGACTCTCACTCCACCACTGATACGAGCATTTAGACCCTGAACAAAATGCTGAACAAGCAACCCCTCATCGTGATTAATCCCAGCATACTGCTTGAGTTCATAGAACTGTCGCTCATTGCTCAACAGAAATAGACATCTGCTTCAGATCATGGAACTCATCAGCTCTACGCTGCCTCCAATGATCAGAGAGAAACCGAGCCCTGAACCTATCCAGGAACAATTCCCATGTAACCACACTGATATCCAGGTGCAACTTCTGTTCTTCCAACCTCCACCAAGTAGAGGCAAAACACCGTAGATGCATTACTGCACACTGATCCTTGGTATTGCTACCGAATGGGTGCATTGCAAAGCAATGATCCAAATCTATCAACCAGGTTTCTGCTTCCAAACCTCCTCCTGAGCCATCGAAGGTAGGAGGGTGAGCTCTCAACAAATCCCTCATATGCCCTGCTATAACTACATCTTGATCTGCTGGAGCATCCCTGTGCCTTGGAGACCTTTCTCTCTCTCTTTCGATCCGTGACTCTTCCTGAGGCCTAAGTCCCAAACGATCAAGGAGTTCTCCTAAAAGACATTGCAACTGACCATCCAAACCAGGCTGTCCCTGATTCTGGTCACCAACTAGTGGATTACTTTGAGGATTTGAATTTTCCTCATGTCCCGAACCATGGAGACTCAGTGGGGATGAACTATGATGACTGACTACTCGACCACCACCTCGGCCTCTTCTATGGCCACGACCTCTAGCTCGAGGCATGATCCTGCACACAGTTATAGTATGTAAGATCAAAGCTAGCACAAAGGTTTCCTAACGGACACCAACTACCCAAAGAACCCAGCGTTAGCAACCTTGGCTCTGATACCAAGTTGTAACACCCCGCCACGCAACCCCAAAGGAATTAAGTAAAATGCAACCAATTTTTTTTATTTTTTTTATTTTATGAACAAAGGAGAGAATAGTAAATAACATGACATAACCATTAATCAAATTGCATAACTTAATCCTTTGAGGAACATGAGGTCATTACTTAAGAACTAGCTCTTAACAACATGAACATCAACTAACCATTACATAAACCGTACATACATACATCTATAAGTATAATTACATTAGTAACAACAATAAAGCCATAAGATCAAATAATATCCAAGTTATAACATCATTATAAATCTTCTCATAACCAAGTTACAACAAAAGTACAATGCATCTTCATAAGATTACACTACAATAGCACCATGTGCAATAAGACTATCCCAACTAGGTGAAAATGATACATCAATAAAAGGATCACATAAATACATAAATCTGGAACCCACGAGCAAGAATCCACTGATACCACAACTCAACACTGAAAGATGAACCTGCATAAAAAAGAGAATCCCAACGGGGTGCGAAACACGATCCACCCGACCACCCCCGTGCTAGGAGTTGCCAAGGAAGATTTCCTGACCAAGACCAACAAGGCAAAGACTCATGACCGACTAAATAAAATCACACAACACATAAAAGCACATAAATTCAGTCAACAACAAAAATCATCAATACAAGGCAAGTGACCAATTCCAGAGGATTTCCCAAAAGACAACATAAATGTGAATGTTAGAGGGAAGTGTCATCACATGGCTTAACATGGATTCTCCAGGCTACCTATTGCAAGGTATCACCTCCATCTACTGATGGATTATCTAGGCAACTGAGCACTAGGAACTGCCTCCATCTATGGTTATCCAGGCTACCTATCTCAAGGAACCACCCCATACGGTTGCTCATGCAGAACCGTTACCTCTCGTGAAGACAAGGCAACGATTAAGCCAACCACGGCCTCTCAAACTCCTTTAGTCTGTGGTAGCACTAAAAGGCAAATGAGGCAACAATTATCTTTTTAATGTGTTACTACCCATCCCCTAGTTAATTATTTAAATTATCACTTATTAAGTTCACTCTAACAAGGGCTATCCTGGCGCCCTTTTGTGTGCCGACCACCCACTTAGAGCCACTCCCTCTAAACACTCAATCACAAAACAATATCATCAAGGATGGTACCACATGGAAGAACTACATAAAAGGACAAACAAAAGTGAGGCACGACCATCTCACCAACTATAAGGAACCACAACCACAATCTGGTACAATCCAAATGTATAACCAAACCATAGACATCACAAGTCTAAATTCAAATCAAAATCAAAAGCTACCATATTATCCCACCTCTAGAATCCCTTAGGTTCCTAACAGGGTTGCTAAACTCTAGGGTTCCCTTGCCAAATACAAACCTCCAAACATAATACATGAAACGATACAACTCAAAGAATCATTAACAAATAATGTAAAACACGTCTCAAAACATGGAAAGAATTCTCATCAAAAAGTATTTAGTAACCTTTATAGCACCCAATCTATCCTTTCTTTTCACTGTTATACTTGCTTTCTTGAAATACCACATTCAATGAATTATTTAAATAAATAAATAATAAATGTAAACCATGCTTTAACCTATAGCAAGATTATAACATCTATTAAATAAATATATATATCTATTAGTGTTTACATTAATATTATTATTATTATTAATATTAGCCTCTATACATATATTATATATATATATAGATTAAGGTTAACATTAATTAATAACATTATTACTAATATTAATCCCTATATATATATAAATAACTATATACCTATTTCAATACTCGAAATTCATTATAATGCTTATCATACTTAATATAACACAAGGTCCATAACAAATACTTGAATTCCTCACCACGAATTCAGAGTACCCGTACGATAAGGAAGACCTATAGCCTGACCAATTACAAAAGAATCTTGCATTAAACAAAATACTACCCTAGGCCGAAATCTCTAATGCGATAACCAAGCACCCGACACACGGAAAACTTAAACTCAAACCGAGCTTTGTCAACATACGAATTCACCTCTGCACAGAAGCACGTACAACACATTGACTTTGGGGTAAGGGTGATGTAACCGCTACTAGCCACACCCTTCCCAATCACCCAGAACATTTATTACATGGCAGAAGAAAAAGGGCGCGATAAGTATTGACCATATAGTGATAAGACCAAATTATAGTTCCCAGCATTATGTTTGATAGAATATGCAGGTTAATGAATCCAAAATAAACTGAACTGGGTCTACGTATTTTGAAACGGAGTAGGAAAATGTGCCAGTAATACATG
>VDFB02281492.1:283184603-283206784 GCA_007258455.2 Sequoia sempervirens
ATAATAGAATTGAAGGGCAGAATTACATGTATAATTGGTCAAGGCTCATGGAAGAGCATGAAAAAGAGACACTAATGCATGGTTGTTTCAGTTTGTGTATTGAATTTTTGTTTGTAGGTGTTAATGAAGACAAAAGGCAGCAAGCAGATTCATTTGAGCAGGATCAAGCATGGCAAGGTGCAGTCAAAGCAAAGTATGAAGGGTATAAAGTCCCTTGGAGGAAGATTTCCATGCAGGTGACTTGGAGCATGTTTGAAGGGATTGTGTAGAGAGTTGGAGAAAACCTTTGGAGTAATTTATGGGGCATAATTTTTTTCTACCCGGGGAGTATGGTGCAGGGGCACCTAAAAACATGTAATTGCAAAGTGCATTCTATGAGGGTTAGTCTAGGAGTTAGTGATAGTATGAGTAATTTTTATGTTAAATAAGGTCTTTGAGACTATTAATGATGTAATTAGGGGTCTTTGATGTTATTTAGTTCAAAAAATGCAAAAGGTTGCATAAAAATGTACTAATTGTCAACAAATTGCTAAAAGTGCAAAACTAGGCAATTAGGGGTCTAATTGGTAAAAAGTTGGTTTCCAATGTCCAACTAATTAAAATTCCAGTTGGAGGATGTTTGTAAGGGTGGTTAGATGTTAAATAAGCCTCTCATGGTTGAGGTATGGTTGTTGAATCATTTTTTTTGAAGTTATAATGAAAAAAAGGCTGCTTTCTGGAAATTTTTGTGTGTAAATTTGCTGCTAAAACGTGTGGTACGACCTTTGTACGACCTGTACGGGATCAAACCTGGTATGGTTGGAAAGAGGAGAGAGTCAGCTTTCATTTGAAAGTGGTTTGGTGAATTTTCATTAAGTTTAGAGGGTTTTATTGACGTTTTACTGAGACTGCCTTGTTTTGGTGTAAATTGGTGATTTGAGAGTATTAAAATGAGTTTTTAGGGCATTCCACCTACTGTAGCAATTGTAACTCGGTGGAATGGCCCCATTTGTTGTAAAATAGATTTCCAAATTATTTGCAGGTCAGAGGAAGTGTGTTTGTGGGTTTTGGGTGTTGCCCTAGGTTGAATTTGGGTGATTTTCCTTATGAAAGTGAGGAACTAAATGATGGTTTATGAGTTTTCTGGAAGAAATAACCTATGTGATGAAGTTTAAAGCTTTTTCAGGCATAATTATGCGTGTTTGAACAGGTGGCAGAGTCTGGAAAGGTCTGGAGGTATGATTTACAATAAACCCTCCTTTTGAAGGCCTATAATCAAGGGTTTTAGGCTGTGCTATGTTGGAAGAGTGATTTCTGGAAACTAGTGGTGGATTTAGTAGTTTTTGGCCATTTTAATTGCTTCCCCAAGGTTTCATAAAGTTTGGTGGAGTTTGAAGTGTACTTTCTTTGTAAAAGTGGGCTAATCCACTAGCCTTTTCCATGGCAGGAGTATTGGATCTTTGAGTTCGTCCAAAAGAGTTGATATTGGTTTTCCTGTATGTTTTATAACTTGAAAAAGGGTATCTTAATCATCCTTGATTTTGTTATGTGTTTTGGAAAATGTTGGTGAAAATGCCTAAACTTGGTTTGCACTAAAACTGGGGTTTAGGAGTGAAATTGGGAAATTGTGCTTCTGATGATTGTAGAACTTGGAAGGCTGGTTGAATTACTTTATGTGGTCATTTTAATCTTTCTAGATACTTCTTGAAGGCAGGTTTCCAATTTGATTAAGGTTGAGCCTCCGGACTCTGCATCAGAGTGGTATCAGAGCGAGGAAGTAGATCTCTTAAGGATTGAAGGAGAAAGGACATCATGGCTACCAGAGGTTTGAATGAGAAGGAGAAACAGATGAGGAATGAAATTTTCAAGACTAGGTGCAAGTGCAAAGGTAAGATATGCAAGGTTATGGTTGATTCAAGTAGTTTGGATAACTTGGTAGCTCTTGAAATGGTTGAAAAATTGAACTTAGAAAGGTTCCCACATGATTCACCTTATTATGTTTCATTGATTAATGGTGAGAACACATTTTTGGTTAAAGAACAATCATAGGTTGAATTTGAAATAGGTGAATATGAAGACAAAATATTATGTGATATTGTACCATTGCACTCTTGTCATCTAATGTTTGGGAAACCATGGTGTTGGGAAAGATTTGCTGTGTACTATGGCAGGGATAATAATTACCATAATAAAAAGGATGGGAGGATTTATGTTTTGACTTCATTGGTGGAAGATGGCCAAGACAAGAGAACAAGGATGATACTGCAAGAAAGACACAGGTTCTTAGGATTTAAAGAAGACAAAGACAAGGATGAGGAAAAAGGGCATAGCATAGATACAGTGGAGAAAGAAAAGCACCATCAAGAAGTATTGAATAAGAAAAAGCAGCTTGAAGACAAAAAGGAAACAAAGAAAGTGAAGGTCAAAAGTGAGAAGACCCTGAAGGCACTAGGAAAGGATGGAGAATGTGATGAAGGAAGAGTTGCAGTCACCACCTGTGAAAGAATTACTAAAATAGCAGGGGTAACAGCAGATTCAAAGTTGAAGTGTGAAAAGGATGATGAGAAAGGAAGAAGCAAGAATGAAATGACCTTGAGAGGGAAAGGTAAGCTTGAAGGGTGTATCAAAGATAAAGGACAGGTAAAATTTTGTTCATTAAAGGATAATGGTGTTCTAGGGCAGACACCCATGGAGAATACAGTGGTACATAAAACTGAGACAGGTTATTGTGAGAAGAAGGTGCTTGGGACAGCAGTCCTAAGAAGAGAAGATGAAATAAAAGAGAATGAAGGTGAGTTACTTGAACAAAAGAAACTTTGGCATAATGGAGCCACAAGGGAAGAAGAGTGTTGTCCAATTTTTGGGAAAGAGCATGAGATGCAGCAAAAGGTTGAAGGTGAGGATGGAAAACCTAAGGATAAAGAGGTCTTGGAAACTGAGAAAATGAAGAATGAGAAAGTAACAAAAAAGGAAAATGATGAGAGGAATCAAAGAAGTCTTGAAAGGCTTGAATATGATGAGAAAGTTGTGGAAGTTAGGAAAAAGACAGTAAGCTATAAAGATTGGCAGAAAATAGTGAAGGAGACTATGGAAGAGTTTGGAGATTCTATAGGAGTTGAGCAGAGGTTGGTCACCATGAGAGGTGAAGGACATATGGAAAAGGTTTTGCAAAGAGTTACAATAAGGATAGAGGTTAGAATTGAGATTTTGAAGATTCTAGGCCAGGGAATGGCTAAGAGAAAAGAGTGTGTGTGGTCTCCAACTGAGTTGGAGAAGAGAGGAAAATCTGAGTTTGGGACAGTGAGTTGTCCTTGGTTGCTGAGTTTAGCAATTAGGCTATTGTATGCTATTGAGACAAGGGTTCAAAGCATAATTAATTTGAGTGCAGGTGTGAAGTGGAAGGATAAGGGGCTGAGAGTGAAGGGAATCACTGATTTTTTCATCCTTTTGACAGTGGTCAGACCAAAGGTTAAAATGAAAGTGGAAGGGAAAAATGTAGATTATGTTGCAAATAATAGAATTGAAGGGCAGAACTACATGTATAATTGGCCAAGGCTCATGGAAGAGCATGAAAAAGAGACACTAATGCATGGTTGTTTCAGTTTTTGTATTGAATTTTTGTTTGCAGGTGTTAATAAAGACAAAAGGCAGCAAGCAGATTCATTTGAGCAGGATCAAGCATGGCAAGGTGCAGTCAAAGCAAAGTATGAAGGGTATAAAGTCCCTTGGAGGAAGATTTCCATGCAGGTGACTTGGAGCAGGTTTGAAGGGATTGTGCAGAGAGTTGGAGAAAACCTTTGGAGTAATTTATGGGGCATAAATTTTTTGTACCCGGGGAATATGGTGCAGGAGCACCTAAAAACATGTAATTGCAAAGTGCATTGTATGAGGGTTAGTCTAGGAGTTAGTGATAGTATGAGTAATTTTTATGTTAAATAAGGTCTTTGAGACTATTAATGATGTAATTAGGGGTCTTTGATGTTATTTAGTTCAAAAAATGCAAAAGGTTGCATAAAAATGTACTTATTGTCAACAAATTGTTAAAAGTGCAAAACTAGGCAATTAGGGGTCTAATTGGTAAAAAGTTGGTTTCCAATGTCCAACTAATTAAAAATTCCAGTTGGAGGATGTTTGTAAGGTGGTTAGATGTTAAATAAGCCTCTCATGGTTGAGGCATGGTTGTTGAATCATTTTTTTGAAGCTATAATGAAAAAAAGGCTGCTTTCTGGAAATTTCTGTGTGTAAATTTGCTGCTAAAACGTGTGGTACGACCTTTGTACGACCTGTACGGGCTCAACCCTGTTATGGTTGGAAAGAGGAGAGTGTCAGCTTTCATTTGAAAGTGGTTTGGTGAATTTTCATTAAGTTTAGAGGGTTTTATTGACGTTTTACTGAAACTGCCCTGTTTTGGTGTAAATTGGTGATTTGAGAGTATTAAAATGAGTTTTTAGGGCATTCCACCTACTGTAGCAATTGTAACTTGGTGGAATGGCCCCATTTGTTGTAAAATAGGTTTCCAAATTATTTGCAAGTCAGAGGAAGTGTGTTTGTGGGTTCTGGGTGTTGCCCTAGGTTGAATTTGGGTGATTTTCCTTATGAAAGTGAGGAACTAAATGATGGTTTATGAGTTTTCTGGAAGAAATAACCTATGTGATGAAGTTTAAAGCTTTTTCAGGAACAATTATGCATGTTTGAACAGGTGGAAGAGTCTGGAAAGGTCTGGAGGTATGATTTACAATAAACCCTCCTTTTGAAGGCCTAGAATCAAGGGTTTTAGGTTGTGCTATGTTGGAAGAGTGATTTTTAGAAACTAGTGGTGGATTTAGTAGTTTTTGGCCATTTTAATTGCTTCCCCAAGGTTTCATAAAGTTTGGTGGAGTTTGAAGTGTACTTTCTTTGTAAAAGTGGGCTAATTCACTAGCCTTTTCCGTGGCAGGAGTATTGGATCTTTGAGTTTGTCCAAAAGAGTTGATAGTGGTTTTCCTATATTTTTTATAACTTGCAAAAGAGTATCTTAATCATCCTTGAGTTTGTTAGTTGTTTTGGAAAATGTTGGTGAAAATGCCTAAACTTGGTTTGCACTAAAACTGGGGTTTAGGAGTGAAATTGGGAAATTGTGCTTTTGATGATTGTAGAACTTGGAAGGCTGGTTGAATTACTTTATGTGGTCATTTTAATCTTTCAGGATACTTCTTGAAGGCAGGTTTCCAAGTTGATTGGGTTGAGCCTCAGGACTCTGCATCATCTTATCTGATCAAAGAGATCATCTATTCTGGGTAGGGGATAACGATTCTTCACTGTTACTTTATTCAACTATTTATAATCAATGCATAGACGAAGAGAACCATCTTTCTTCTTCACAAAAATCATGAGTTCTCCCCATGGAGAGACACTTGGATGGATAAAACCTTTTGCTATCAACTCCTCCAACTGAAGACGGAGTTCCTGAAGTTCTTGCATGGTCATTCGGTACAGAGCCCGAGAGATATGCTTAGCTCCAGGTACTAGGTATATCCAAAAATCTACATCCCGCTTAGGTGGCATCCCAGGTATCTCACTTGGAAACACATCACCGAACCCCTTAAGAAGAGGATAATCATCCAATGATTTCTCTCTACTATCATCAGTCTCAAGATCATGCACTGCTACTGCAAAGAGTTGACAACCCTGACGGAACAACTGTTTTAACTGCATGGTAGAGATCATCTGCAAAGAAATAGGCCTTTGAGTGCCCATGATCTCCACCTCCTTTCCAGAATCATCGGTACACTGCACTGCCTTACGGCGACAATCCAACAAAGCACGATGCAAACACAACCAATCAATTCCCAAGACTATATCATATGAGCCCAGGGGTAAGATCCGAAGGTCCACCTGAGTTGAAAAAGCTCCCAAATCTAACTTACAACCCTGAACAAACTCTTCTACACGAATCTTCGACCCTGAGGCTAGCTCAACCTTCCAAACTATGCCTTGCCTAGATGCCACCAAACCACATCGCTCCACAATGGAAGGAGATATAAACGAATCAGAAGCACCAGAATCAAAAAGTATGGAGACTTTAGTACCCTTCAACACACCTGATGTTTCAATCACAGTACCCTAATGCTCAGCTTGCCGATTATCTACTGCCACAAAAACCCGATGAGCTCTCCCCGCATCACCTACTATAGGCTCTGAAACCGCTGGCCTTTGACTAAATTCTGCAGTAGTCTTCTATGGACACTGTCTGGCAATATGCCCTTGCTACCCACACGAGAAGCAACCTGTACCTCTCCCAAAGCCTCTGACCCTAGATGGTGCATTTGACTGGTGAAAGCTACCTCTAGATGGTGCCAACTGTGCGCTTTGTGCAGGCTGTATAGAACAATCAGGTTTATCTCGCTGCCAACTACGAAACTTCTTGCCTTGAGACCTGTCCCTCTGCTGAGACTATGATTTATTCTGCTTAGGTTGAGACTACTGCTGGTGAGAACCACCCTTAGATGGCATCTGAAAGTTCCTAGAAGACCCTACAAACTGAGACTTCCCACCTCTAGAACTTGTACCTGGTGCCGGAGCACTACCGATATGAACTCCAACATGCCCTCCAAGAGCCATAGCTAAGTTTTCCTCTACCAACCGAGCCTTTTCCACTGCCACCTCCATTGTCTTTGGCTCGAAGACTCTCACTCCACCACTGATACGAGCATTTAGACCCTGAACAAAATGCTGAACAAGCAACCCCTCATCGTGATTAATCCCAGCATACTGCTTGAGTTCATAGAACTGTCGCTCATTGCTCAACAGAAATAGACATCTGCTTCAGATCATGGAACTCATCAGCTCTACGCTGCCTCCAATGATCAGAGAGAAACCGAGCCCTGAACCTATCCAGGAACAATTCCCATGTAACCACACTGATATCCAGGTGCAACTTCTGTTCTTCCAACCTCCACCAAGTAGAGGCAAAACACCGTAGATGCATTACTGCACACTGATCCTTGGTATTGCTACCGAATGGGTGCATTGCAAAGCAATGATCCAAATCTATCAACCAGGTTTCTGCTTCCAAACCTCCTCCTGAGCCATCGAAGGTAGGAGGGTGAGCTCTCAACAAATCCCTCATATGCCCTGCTATAACTACATCTTGATCTGCTGGAGCATCCCTGTGCCTTGGAGACCTTTCTCTCTCTCTTTCGATCCGTGACTCTTCCTGAGGCCTAAGTCCCAAACGATCAAGGAGTTCTCCTAAAAGACATTGCAACTGACCATCCAAACCAGGCTGTCCCTGATTCTGGTCACCAACTAGTGGATTACTTTGAGGATTTGAATTTTCCTCATGTCCCGAACCATGGAGACTCAGTGGGGATGAACTATGATGACTGACTACTCGACCACCACCTCGGCCTCTTCTATGGCCACGACCTCTAGCTCGAGGCATGATCCTGCACACAGTTATAGTATGTAAGATCAAAGCTAGCACAAAGGTTTCCTAACGGACACCAACTACCCAAAGAACCCAGCGTTAGCAACCTTGGCTCTGATACCAAGTTGTAACACCCCGCCACGCAACCCCAAAGGAATTAAGTAAAATGCAACCAATTTTTTTTATTTTTTTTATTTTATGAACAAAGGAGAGAATAGTAAATAACATGACATAACCATTAATCAAATTGCATAACTTAATCCTTTGAGGAACATGAGGTCATTACTTAAGAACTAGCTCTTAACAACATGAACATCAACTAACCATTACATAAACCGTACATACATACATCTATAAGTATAATTACATTAGTAACAACAATAAAGCCATAAGATCAAATAATATCCAAGTTATAACATCATTATAAATCTTCTCATAACCAAGTTACAACAAAAGTACAATGCATCTTCATAAGATTACACTACAATAGCACCATGTGCAATAAGACTATCCCAACTAGGTGAAAATGATACATCAATAAAAGGATCACATAAATACATAAATCTAGAACCCACGAGCAAGAATCTATTGATACCACAACTCAACACTGAAAGATGAACCTGCATAAAAAAGAGAATCCCAATAGGGTGCGAAACACGATCCACCTGACCACCCCCGTGCTAGGAGTTGCCAAGGAAGATTTCCCGACCAAGACCAACAAGGAAAAGACTCATGACCGACTAAATAAAATCACACAACACATAAAAGCACATAAATTCAGTCAACAACAAAAATCATCAATACAAGGCAAGTGACCAATTCCAGAGGATTTCCCAAAAGACAACATAAATGTGAATGTTAGAGGGAAGTGTCATCGCATGGCTTAACATGGATTCTCTAGGCTACCTATTGCAAGGTACCGCCTCCATCTACTGACGGATTATCCAGTCAACCGAGCACTAGGAACCGCCTCCATCTATGGTTATCCAGGCTACCTATCTCAAGGAACCGCCCCATAGGGTTGCTCATGTGGAACCGTTACCTCTCGCGAAGACAAGGCAACGATTAAGCCAACCACGGCCTTCTCAAACTCCTTTAGTCTGTGGTAGCACAAAAAGGAAAATGAGGCAACAATTATCTTTTTAATGTGTTACTACCCATCCCCTAGTTAATTATTTAAATTATCACTTATTAAGTTCACTCTAACGAGGGCTATCCTGGCGCCCCTTTGTGCGCCGACCACCCACTTAGAGCCACTCCCTCTAAACACTCAATCACAAAACAATATCATCAAGGATGGTACCACATGGAAGAACTACATCAAAGGACAAACAAAAGTGAGGCACGACCATCTCACCAACTATAAGGAACCACAACCACAATTTGGTACAATCCAAATCTATAACCAAACCATAGACATCACAAGTCTAAATTCAAATCAAAATCAAAAGCTACCATATTATCCCACCTCTGGAATCCCTTAGGTTCCTAACAGGGTTGCTAAACTCTAGGGTTCCCTTGCCAAATACAAACCTCCAAACATAATACATGAAACGATACAACTCAAAGAATCATTAACAAATAATGTAAAACACGTCTCAAAACATGGAAAGAATTCTCATCAAAAAGTACTCAGTAACCTTTATAGCACCCAATCTATCCTTTCTTTTCACCGTTATACTTGCTTTCTTGAAATACCACATTCAATGAATTATTTAAATAAATAAATAATAAATGTAAACCATGCTTTAACCTATAGCAAGATTATAACATATATTAAATAAATATATATATCTATTAGTGTTTACATTAATATTATTATTAATAATAATATTAGCCTCTATACATATATATTATATATATATAGATTAAGGTTAACATTAATAATAACATTATTACTAATATTAATCCCTATATATATATAAATAACTAAATACCTATTTCAATACTTGAAATTCATTATAATGCTTATCGTACTTAATATAACAAAAGGTCCATAACAAATACTTGAATTCCGCACCACAAATTTAGAATACCCATACGATAACGAAGACCTACAGCCCAACCAATTACAAAAGAATCTTGCATTAAACAAAATACTACCCTAGGCCGAAATCTCTAATGCGATAACCAAGCACCCGACACACGAAAACTTAAACTCAAACCGAGCTTTGTCGACATACGAATTCACCTCTGCACAGAAGCACGTACAACACATTGACTTTGGGGTCAGGGTGATGTAACCGCTACCGGACACACCCTTCCCAATCACCCAGAAAATTTATTACATGGCAGAAGAAAAAGGGCGCAAGAAGTACTGACCATACAGTGATAAGACCAAATTATAGTTCCCAGCATTATGTTTGATAGAATAAGCAGGTTAATGAATCCAAAATAAACCGAACCGGGTCTACGTATTTTGAAACGGAGTAGGAAAATGTGCCAGTAATACATGGGCGTGGAATATACAAGACACTGCCATTCATTGCGGACGCACCAGAAATAGCGAGTACGAAACAAATAAAAGAATTGGTAACGAAACACCCTACACAGCGAAACCGTCAATGGCACGATGAACAAAGATAAAATAGGGAGATTTAGGCACATAGTCACAGGAGATGGAGAATGGGGAAATATGGTCACTGTTGACCTCCTCCTCACAAAATCACAGAAGACTGAACCGAGGTAAAATCATTGGCACGAACAGGAATAATGGCCATACCAGATTTAAAATTCCAATAAAATGAAGAAGGAAAAATTTCCAATTCGAAGATAAAAGGATGAACCCGAAACAATACGGGCCAAACATAACACACATTTAGAAGTAGAAACAAAAAATGAACTCAGAAATCTAAAAAGGTGGATGAGTAAAACAATTAAATTTTTAATGGAACTACACGCAGGGAAATTATTCCGCCCATACACAAAACAAGAATAATTTGGTCCGAAAATTAAACAGACAAGAAAATAAAAATCAACTCAAGCCCCTCCATTCTGTATATGGACACTCCAATTTCGAACATAACGAAAATTAAATATAAATAAGAATGCGCAGGTTATCCCTTTCAATAAATTCACACTGGAGTCAGACTAAATAAATATATGTGGAAATAAATATATATGAAGCATAACGATTTAAACAACATTTTAATACAATTCTACTTCTGTTTCAACGCTAATAAATAAGCCTGAAAGTTTAACTAGAACCGGGGTTTGACGGATTAAACTGGAAGTCTTTCTTAAATCACAAAGAACTATGGGTGCAAATCTACCCAAAATTAAAAGCAGTTTTCAAAACAGAGGAAACCCTTATACACACAGATTCAATTTCCACAATTTTCACATAGAAATTTAAAACCCCCTTTTTTTAAAAACTAACAAAGCACAAATTGAAATTCTTTTAACAGAACAGCCAGAAATATTTTTTGAATTTTAAATAACCAGAGAAAGTATTACAAGAGGAACCTGACGTCCTACGGCTGAAGAAGAAACCCAATCCTGATGCTTTCCTTCTCCTTTCCAATACTGCCCCTTCTCTGTAACTTCGTTTCGAAAAACCCAAAATTTCCCCAGACAAATTTCCCCTAAAAGAAAAATCTCCCTCTACCTCTATCTTCCTCCCGTAAAAATATTTCCAAAATAAATAACTAACTTCATTCTCCGAATAACTCCCACAAGTTTCTCCAGTTTTTAATTATTTATTATTATTATGATTTATTTATTTAACTTTAAACAATAATTTCTTTTGTTTTAAAAATTACTTCCACTTAATTCTAAATTTAATTAAAACAACTTTTATAAATAATTAACTTTTAAGTAAAATATAATTAAACCTCAATACTGATTAACTCATAATTACTAAAAATAACTTTTAATTTAATCTTTTTAATTCCAACATAAATAAATTAAATATATCATTTAACTCAAGAATAATCGAAATATCAAGACAAAACTCAGATCAACCCATGACTCGACAACCTCATACCAATGACGGACTTGGGTCGGGAAATTCTTCCTTACAACTCCTTTTTAACCATATCGTACCCGTTGGGTTTAAATTGGTGCTCGCCCTGTCCTGCCGAAACAGGTGGAGTCGATACTTTTAATCCTGCAATTCCTGCAAACAGATAAACATCAAGTAACATATAATCTCCACTGAAACACATGGTGAAAGGAAATAGTGGGGTAATAGGGCACTCGCAAGCGAGTGGTACTACTCCGTCCTTCGACCATAATATACTGAACATGTCATTGTAGGCATAATATCATTATCACATATAAATTTAAGAACTTATCATTGCATAATAAATCAAATCATCTATGTATAATGTATCATCAACTGTCACACATAATGTAAGAGCAGTAAGCAAATTAACCAAGAAACCACACATGATCAAATATAAATCCACCACATAGAGTATCACAGAGTAACCACAATATCAAAAGTACCAAGAGTATCTAATGAATCAGCAAACATGGGAGTATTACAAATAGTACATGAATATCTAGTTAAAGCTAAAGTTTAAAAAGAATTTAAAAAAGAATTGAAACATGCGCATGGAAACATACATGCACATCATCTAATATCGAATGACCTAAGTCCTCTACAAAGGTCATATCCACCATACCAACCAAATAGTGAAGCGACAAGTCAACATCTAGATCCATCTAATTTGTCCCATGTCGTGCCATAAATAATGAGTGAAGAGGACTATTTAGGTGAGATGGCATCGACAATGATGAACTGAGACTAATCAACATCTCAATAAAACCCATAGTGTACATGTAGCAGTTAAGTGATCTATAGGTGGATCCCGACATGCACTAGTGCTAGGATGAGAGTGATGGGATCCTGGATGTGAACGAACTCCATGTGCCAAACGATATCTGACCTACTCTATGTTGATCCCATAGTTTGATGCAATGAAGGCATATGCCTCCAAGAGGTCCTCAACCAAATAATGTAGTGTCCTATGTGCCATATCTCCTATAATTCTATCAAGATGTGTGGGAGTAGGGATTCCCACTATTGTAAAAGGATCCATGTTGGTCCACTATGTTGCATATGGTGTGGATCGTGAATGTCTAGACATTGAATACTGGCGTTCACAATCATTAGATATCCTAGTGGTGGTAGCTGCAATTTCACCTACAATGTCAATTGCTTCCTTTTGGGAAGAATTAACAACCTCATCTGCTAAGGGGGCCAGAGTTGGGGTGAGAGTAGGAGACCTCTTGCCAACCAATACCCTAAACACTGGGGCTGGTCTATCTACTCGACAATAGGTGGTCCTATTGGAAATCTTGCTACACCCCTAACAGCATATGGTGGAATGTCTAGGTAGTTGACTTTGAGGCCTAAGTGAACCTCAACATACAACTGCTAAACAAAATATAATGGAATCTGGTCATTGTTTGGATATTGACCATGTGCTACGAGAAATTGCGAGTAGATCAATTGGGCCATAGCATGATCCACACATTTGGTGACTTGGTATTCCCTCACCTTACGTTGATTATGGGTATGTGCAGGATCATGATGGGCCAAAAAGAGGCGATATGATGGGTGTGTAGGGTATGTGGCTGATGACTTTTTTTCTACCCAAAATTGATGAAATGAAAAGGGTTTTTAAAGGAGATTTTTAGCTTTCCACCAATATAAATTATGCTTTAATTTGAATTTAATAAATAATTATTATTCATTTTCTATTTAAATTACGACTAAAGTCCTAATTGATAGGCTAATTGAAAAATATATATACCTTTCAAACAATATTACATTTTTTGAATCTGAAAAATGCATCACATTTAATGCTTTGCATACTTTGGATTAAAAAAGGAAAATTTGAATTTCATGAAGTTTTGACCAAGTTAAGGTGGTCAGACATATGAGTTTTTATATTTTTTAAAATTTTTAATAAAAAATTCATAATTATTTATTTATTTGGAAAAAATTACAAAAAAATATGCATCACATTGGGACATGAGTCCTCTACTTATATTTAAAATATTATCATTTTATTGTGGTTAGGGTGGTCGGACAAACACCTACTTATTTTTCCTAAAATTTAAAGTACTCTGCATTGAAATTTCAAATTTTCACCAAATAGTTTTTTTAAATAAACCTAGTAGTTTAGAAACTACATTCAATTTGCTACAGATTCTATTCTTACATATTTTTGAAATAATATAAATAACTTATTCAAATTTTTACATCAAGTTGCCTAACTCTGATTTTTATAATTTTTTTGCCACTTAAGGGCCTATTTTTTCCATGATGATCCTACACATACCCTTATGATAGAATGGAAAAAAAGTGTTTTTTATCATTTATTTGGTCACAACATCATGTTTTTTTTCAAAGGGAACCTCACCATGTACTTCTTCCCGCATGTAGGAAAGAATAGCAGCTACTCTATCAAAGGAATGTACACTAGTATGTCCAAGTTCATCTCTTAGTTTTTCTAGGCTCTACAATATTGACATGCAAACTTCTGAATATATCCGTGTGTTTGCACCATTTGTTAATGAGTTTCTCATTTTCTTAATCTCATTAGTATTATTTACAAACAAAGATTCTGTAGGTGGAAATTTTGCATTTTTCATGTTATATATGTATGTACACGTAAAGGAGCAATGAGACCTTGGTAAATAATATATCTAGATCTAGGGAATATAAATCTAAAATAGTTGTATATATATATATATTGAACCTATAGGTTGCAAACATATAAAATATGCATCTTAAATTAGATTTGTATATGCAAGATAATATCACTACTAATTTGAATGCTACTTGGGATGACAAATAGAGACTTAACTAGTTCAAACAATTCATCTAATCATCAATAATATTTTCATACCATTAGCAAATAAAGATTCAACATCTATCATAGTTTTTAATAATCAAAATATTCAAATTACTAGATTGCACACAAAACATAATCTAAAATAGTTCTAAATTTTAAATTTACAAGTGTGTGTGCATGATACATATATATTGAACCTATATACCATGCACACATATAAAATATACATCTTAGATTAGATTTTCATATGCTCTTTAATATCACTAGTAATTTGAATGCTACTTGGGATGACAAATAAAGCATTCAATAGTTCAAATAATTAATCTAATCATCAATAATATTTTCATACCATTAACAAAAAAACATTCAACATCTATCATAGTTTTCCATAATCAAAATATTTTCACTATTTTATCTTATTTTCTAAACATTTTACTTATTTAATTTAATATATTTATCAATTTATAATTCTTAGGTTCAAATATCACCCTTCTAGAGATCATATTAGATGGATTCATCCGTAAGAAACCAAGTGAAATTTTAATTTTAATGGTTCTTTGAGGGGAAACCTAGGGCACTCTAGTACAAAAAGTGCCATTAAAGACTTAAAAAATCTTGATAAAGGTTGCATCTAAGATTTATTTCCTAGAACTAGTAATAAAGGGAAAGCATCATTACTTAACATTAGTGGTCATGTAAAATAAATTTAGTCATTATTGAAGGTTATTCAATGGAAACTATATTAAATAGCATCATGAAATGATAATTGCTCAATTAGAAGAAAAACATCATATACTATATGAGGCATGGGAAATCCTTGATTCACCAAAATTATTCTCTAAGTATGTTGCTTCCATGAAGGAAACAAGACAACATGTTTCTTTTCAAATAAAGGGATTTATAGCATGAATGATTTAATAATTGGAAATTATATGTTAAATAATGGTGTAGATTAAGAAATTATTTATGAAATAATTTAAAACATAAAATTTTATAAAGAGGGAAAGTGTTTGAAGGATTATATAATTATAAAAGGAATGTCAATGGTGGATTGAAATAAATTTTCATCAAAAGAAGGTGAAAGTGTATTAGTTATAGTTATATGAATTATGTAAGAATTTAATATCAAATGATTTTTAAAGCATAGGAAAAATTAGAAATTTAAGAAAACAATGAATAAAAAAGTAGCTATTTTACTAAGAATAGCTCATAACATCTCATAGCCACTACCAAAATGAAACAAACATAGGTAGGGAAAAAAACACATGGAAAATAAAAGGGAAAGGAAAATTTGAGTACATTTCTTTAAGATGAAGCAAAGGTAAAGAAAAATGAAAAAAAATCACCCAGTCACAAGAGAGTGAGAATGCATACAAGAATCTTGGATTGGCTTTGGAGGACCAAAATAATGGAAAATAAGGATGGATGGTAAATAACATATCGATAATAATGAGGATGAAACATTCTAATAAAACAAAGGATAAAGTGAGGAAGAAATCCATTAAAGCAAGAACTTTATCTAGCCTCATGTCAACACCACTATTTTGGCCACCAATACTATGTATAGATGAATTAATGGTTATAAAAAAGAGGTTTGAAGCTATAAAATCAAAGGGATAACATGAGGAATAGGGATACCATGAGGAATAAAAAATAAATTAAATTAAAAAATCCAACTAGAAACTATTAAGAGATTAAAATAAAGAATGAGAAAGTAAATAACTTGCAAAATATTGTGGAAAATGGGCTCTATGAGTTGATCATGATAAAATAAGATCTTGACCACTTAAAATAGTAGAGGAAATTAAATTAAATATTCTAGAAGAAAGATATTCACTATAAATAAAAGAGATCTATCCTACAATCAAAACATGGAGGAAAAATACAATTAGATAGAAGATCAAATTGGCAAGCCAAGTCTTAGGCACAAGTAGTAAAAGAATTATCAAATAAAAAAAGATAGATCATAGAGAATAAGCTAAGGTACAAATAAGAGAATAAAATGATAGAGATGATAAGCTTACAAATATAATTTATAAATTATTCAAGCAATATTTTGGTGAGGAAACCAAAAAGTTAGAAATAAACTTCTTCATATCCATAAAGAAAATTTGATAGGAAGGGACATGCACATAATATTTGTCATGAAAGTTACCATACAATGTACAAGAACATGATACTAAGGAATAAAGGTTTCTTATAAGTACACAACAAGCCTAGATGAAGATTTAACCCTAGTACAAAAATAAAGAAATAATGAAAGAATGGGAGAAAATTAAGATTTAATCCTTGTACATAATTTTTATATTACCTTAAATCTTCCACCAATATAAATTGAATTAGTGATTAATCAAAATACTAAACTTTTAAAAATTGAAAATTGAATAAACATTAATACCCTTCACTTTCACCTAATTGAATGATTAAATTGATCGCATAATTTAAGTTTTAGTGAATATAATGAGCTCACATCTCAAATCAACTATCAATTACCTAAATTATCAACTTTTTGAGAAATTTTGTGATTTTGTGAATTTGTAACTTATGACAAGAATAAAGATTACAAAAACTACTAAGATGACATTCTTGTCACATTATATTGAAAACCCATATTTCACCTGTCCAATAAGATCATTTGTATGGAATATTAGGTATCATAGATGAAGAAAATGTGATTTCTTTGTTTGGTCTCATCTACCATGGGTATCTTCAATTTTTTTGATCATTCCTCCTACTAACATTTTGTCTAATTTTATCTCAACCCTTGTTTTGACATTGAGGTTTTAAGTTAATATTTTATTTTCCTTTATGGTTTGGACCCTTCTTTTAGTTCTTAATATTTATTTTTTCCATTAATTTAACACTTGGATTTAGTTACAAATGGTCTACACACCTATTCCAAATATTCAATTTCATGAATTTTATGGGTTTACCTTATCTTACATGCCAAAGTCACAATGTCCTACTCTTGATTAAATTCCTACAAGAAATTAAGGAACTTGGGATACCCACCTCCCAATGGTCTTGTAATGGATGCATTTAGATGGAGAAGGATTTAAAAAGGCTCATGGTACTTGTGGACCCCTCAAAGGTATGATATATAACACATGAACTCTATGAAATTTGGTCTTTAATTGTTGGATTCTAGTATGAATGTGATCTATAAGGTGGAATTCTTAGTTGAGACTCGCAATCTTCCATTGTTGGTTTCTAGTGTGATTATACAATATGAGCCAAGTATTAATATAATGTTAATTCTTGAAAGAAGGTATATATTATTCTCATCTTAATTCTTGAACATAGAGTTGTTTTATTCAATCTCTCATATGAGTTCCATATTTGTAATTTTTTCTTAATATAAAAACATATTTTATTTCATTAATTAACCTATCTATTCTATGTTACAAAGGAAGATTTTATTTTAAATTATAAGTATATAATTCAAAATTAGTTAGTAATTCACGATAGAACACACAATATTTAGTTAAAATAAAATAATATTCTTATTTCCATGAGAGTTATGTAGAATGGTAGCTTGATGCCTCAAAAATATTTCTTTGATGTAGTAAATTTTTATCATTACATTATGAGTGAGTCGTCTCAATTATATAGCCAAGCACATCAAAAATTTATAGATTGGAAAGAAAAATAATTACACATTTATTATATTTTTATATGTATAAAGTTTCTACCATCAAACTATTTATACTTATAGATTGTATAAAACTATAAATTTAGTCATTATTCCTAATTTATTAAGAATCAATCTAATAAAGTTTGACTTCATATTATATAGTTTTTATAAACATCTCACTAATCCAACCATACATTTTATATATGTTAAAAAATATATAATAACAAAATGCAATTTCTAAATATGATAGCAAATCTAATTTATTTATTTATTTAAAACTAAGACTCCAAAACAAATAACCATTCAAAATCCTTAAACAATGATAGCATAACATTAAATTATAGGTTTTAAGTAAATCAAGAAAGTAATTTAATTATTAATATAAGAACAATTTAAGTAACCTAACTCTAAGACAAACACTACAATTTCGCATTGGGACATAGGTATATGACCTTTTTAATATAAAGATAACCCCCACCAAAACATGCACCAAAATATATTAAAAGTTTTCTCATTTAGTTTTTCTTGAAAGGAATCTAATGGGCATATGAAATTGCTTGGAAGTTGAACAAGATGGAGAATATTATATAAAATTCCAAGATATGCTAATTATCCTTGGTTGAAGCTTCAAATATTAGCTTTGTTTTTTAAATTAAAAATGAAATATTAGGACTAGACAAAATCTCACTAGATCATAATATGACAACCCACATGGATGACCTTTAGTTATATGGCAGCAATTATAAAGGAGTCTTCTAATAAAATTAGTATTTCAAAATTTAAATTAGATTTAAGTCAACTTCCTGTTTGTTAAATGTTATTTTATTGACTTGACTTTCAATTATGTTGATTATTTATTTGAGTAATATATAAATGATAGATTTTATTGAACATTGCTATGATTTAGAATCTAAGATATAGTTTGAGGGTTCTCTTATACATTGTATACGATCATATAAGTATATCATCAACATGATCTTAACATCTAAGTTAATTATGCATATTATATGATTATTTGGTGTTCCTTCAATTATTATCTTAAAAAATTTAAATTGGAAGAGTGGTTTGATAAAAGGAGAATGATCTCACTTGGTAAATTTATAAAACCACATCCTTAAGCATCTATATTATATAGGTTTTAGCTAATGAAAGACAAACAATTATGATCAAATATTATCTACTTTGAGGTAACTTGTGTGTATGGTTCCTCAAATATACTCTAGAATCTTAGATGAACTTTTACAGTCACCATCATTAGGGTTTATCCTAATGTGAACTATCCTAATCTTATCTAAAAAATAATAATTGGAGTTATGTGCTAGACATTATAACTCTATGTCTTGGTTAATTGAAAGGTATAGGAGGGTGTAGGAAGATCTAGTGAGGTCTATTCTTGAAATAAGGACACAAATAAATTGGCCATGACATGGACATGAATGAGATAATGAAACCTACTAACATGTATTTAATAATGATGCCAAGTTAATCCATTAATTTATTTGATGGTACAAAAAATCCTTATCATGTATAAGTGGTCTACTTATTCTAAATGTATACCCAAATTTGTGTTGAGTTTAGGATGTAGTTCCTTATGACCACCTTTACTAGCTATGGGAAAGTAATGCTAAGTACCACCAAGTATGGTAGGGCATTTTTCAAGTTTATATTTTTCTATTGAAAAGTTATATGCTAAGATTTAAGATTAGCATCATACAAAAATTTTAAGTACTCAAAGTAGGATATTGTTTAATATTTCTATTGCAAGTTAAATTTTTGTCTAATAAATAATATGCTTTTGAATAAAATTTAATGAACCAAATAAAACTTGATTTCCTTTTGAGTGGTATTTGATTGTGTATGAGGGGTCATCAAGAAATGTGCTCTCATGGAATGCCCCACTACATGATATTCAAAAAATGGGGTCTTATGGAATGCCATGATTCTAACATATGCAGCAAATCGGTTTGTTGAAAAGGTTTTAGAAAATTTCAAGCAAATTCAATTGGCAGCTATAAAGCCAAATTCCACAGCAAATGGGTTTGTTGAAAAGGCTTTAGAAACTTTCAAGAAAATGTAATTTCCAGCTATAAAGCCAAATTCCAAATGAAATGGGCTTGTTGAAAAGGCTTTAGAAACTTTCAAGAAAATGTAATTGGCAATTGTAAAGCCAAATTCCACAACCTTCACCCTTCCTACACCAAAATGGGAGCTTTGGAATAGGGTATATCAAATGTTTGGGAGCTTTGGTCCCATGGAATGCTATCATTTTAAAGGATAAACACAAACAAATGGAATTCTATGAATAAACAATACCAAAATGGATTTTTTTTATCATTTATCGTTCATAAAATTTCAAACAAATGCAATTCAATCAACAAATTGTAGCCATGTATGATATGGGGAAAAAAAATAAAACCAAACTTGTACTATGGAGGTTGAAGGTGATGCACTGTGGCTCACTCGAAGATGGTGTGTTGAAGCTTCACCCAAGAGTTCATGGTTCACCATGCTTCACATGCTCCATGTTCATGTTTTACATAGATAAAAACAACTATCAGTTCAACAGTGACATTGTTTAAAAATCCCTATTTCAATTAAACCAATTAAAATATTATTAAACATTGACTTTTAATGGGTTTGATCCAACTGGTAGTTTGCTCGAACCATAGGGTTTGACCAAAGGCTTTAATGGGTTCACTTGAACCTACAAGTTCGAGTGAACCCCCTGAATTAGTGCAACCACACAAAAGTCAATTTTCCTTCCTCCATCAAATTGTAAACCACTTATGTGGCTTCACACCATGTCAGATCTAGATATTACATTCATAATTTAATAATGATATATTGAAGCTAGCAATCAGCTTCCATTTTCATGAAGAGAAACTTGGAAGAAAGGATCCCAAAGTTTGTGGTTGCACTACGACAACTACTTCAAGATACACCAGACACCCAGATAGAAAACTAGCTCATTCACTTTAGTGCATCCTTCTCAGGGATGCACTCATATTGGGGAAAGTACCAACAAGATCTCACTGCTATGATCCACCAGCTTGGGACATTAGCTCTCTTTTTTTACTTTGAGCTCCACAGACACAAAATGGCCTGATTTGCAAAAGGTGCTTGATCATTGTGCTCAACGACATATGACATACCCTTGAAGATGCTTCATAGACAATGTTTTCTAGAACCCACATATAATGGCCTTGTACATTCACTTACATCTCACCATTTTCCATGAGGAGGTTCTTGAGGAGCTTTTCCATACATAGGATTACTAGTATAGGTAAGAGTGGCAGCATCATGGATCAACACATGTCCATGGTTTCTTGTGGCTTCCAGGTGCCTTGAATATGGACATGCTTGAATGGTCCAACCCACATGAAGTTTAGCAAGAAAAAAGCTTCTTTGATCACTATATTTCAACATGGGATCCCCATTCCCTAAAACAACTAATATCAAGAGTCCACCACTCTTCTCTAGAGGACCCGTGTTTGCTTCACACTTTCCAAATTTCTTACATGGAACCAATGCTAGATTATGAATAGTTGGTGAACATGGCACAGAGGTATACCAAATTTACTTAGTACACATGCCTTAGGAAAAAATCCAGCAATTATAATGTCGCTACAAAGCTCTATGGAGTGCACAACCATCATCGACATTGGAAATTGACAATGAAACAAACAAATCCTATAAGGTAGCAAGAAATGATGAGTGCCTTAATATCCACAACCTTGAGATGCTTGCGATAGATGGTGAGAAAATGTTGATTGCTAGCCAACCAGTCTTGTCAAGACAAATTGTGCTAAACTAGAAATTTCCAACTATGCATCAAATTTTGAAAGCTATATTGATATTTTGTAGAGTCTTGCAAATACAAATTCATTTTGGGATAAGGGTGGGTGCATGGAGATGGGTAGAAATTTTGTGGCCACTTTCAAAAAAAAGTTTTGAAAAGTCATTTTTTTTTTGAAAAGTCATAATGCGAATGCGCTATAACACTAGTGTGTTATAATGCACTCGCGTTATGGCTTTGTTTGTCGAGCCTAAGGCTCAGCCACAATGAACCCATAACACACTCGTGTTATAACATGCTCGTGTTATTACATGTTAAAAGAAAAAAAATGGTGTAACTCATTCATTCTTTCTAAAGTGGTCATGTCTATACTTCTTAAAAACGCGCTCGCATTATGAGAAAGTTGTTTTTTTATAGATTTATTTTCTCTCTTTGTCTATACTCTCTCCCACTCTCTCCAACTCTTTCCCACTCTTGCCCACCCTCTCTCACACCCTCTCCCATTCTCTCTTACTCTCTCCCACTCTCTCTCACCCTCTCCTAACCTCTTTGACT
>VDFB02281492.1:283208865-283247151 GCA_007258455.2 Sequoia sempervirens
GTTTTTTTCGTTATAAATTAACCGTTCATCAAAATTTCAAATAAATTACATTTTCAGAAACTAGACTCTATTCTACAAATTTAAAAATAAAAAATAAAAAAAATCAATTACCTTCAAAAAAATTTAGTGAGAGCACGGCCAAAATTCTACTTTTCAGGAAGTGCCCACTTATAAAATTAGTAAAAAATCAAATATTCATTAAAAAATTATCAAATTTTTTTTGCATCAAATAGATACTATTATCTAACTTTTGACCATAGCGATTTTAAAAATACTACAAAAAATTTCACCGTGCTCGGGTCATACAAGAGTTGCTATGTTATGTTTTTTCTGACAAAAATAGCACCAATTTGTGTATGTCCTTCTTTTGAACCCCTTAATCTCAACCATTTTCAAAATAAATGAGTAGTTTAGAAAGTAGACTCGGAGCACTTTGATCCTCATTTTTGTTCCATCTCAAAATTTTGAGTGTAACTATCCTCAATTTCATGTCCAAGGTCAGTATTTCCTGATTTCAGAAAAAAAAAGTGGCCACTTAAGTCCCTTTTTTGGGAACCATCTTGGTGCACTTACCCATAAAGTGTTGCTTTCCTATCAAAATTTCATGATGAACTCAGTTGCAAATCATGACATTGGTGCACAAGAAACATGCCATATGCTACAAAAGTTTCCACTTATCATGTCAAGCAGACATTTCCTATCTTTGAACATGGGTAGGCAAACCTTCCACCATTTGAAAATAGTTGATAACCGTGAAGAGCTTGCAAGTAGTTATATTCATTTTTACATGCAAAGACCAATTGAGATGGACACTATATCCCTTATGCAATGTGCACAATTGTATATGTTGGAATCAAGGAACACTAAGAGGGGGGTTGAATCAATGTTCTGTAGAATTTAACTTTAGTAACTTGATCTTTAAACCACTTATAGCATTGGACCAAAAGAAAGATGAAAGAACACAAGGCAATCAACCACAACACCATAACACAAGTATTTTTACATGGAAGCCCTATTAAGGGAAAAACCATGGTGGAAGTTAATCCATAATATGAGTATACTCAAAATAAGTGTTTACAAATGGGGAATGCACATGCATTTAGGCACACTTCCTAGAGCTCATTGCTCAAATACAAAAGGCTTACTGCCCAAAAGAAGACTCATTGTCTTACAATCGCATGTACATAAACAACTAGAGTGGATGAACTATGAGATATCATCTACTAATGCCTAATTATAGTTCCAGTTAAGCACATTGATCACATTCTTCACATTCTATTTGGTTCTTCTCTTGAAACTTTGTCTGTGTTAATTCGAATCACCAAATTTTTTTTGCTTAAATGAAACTATGCATAATTGATATATAATCATTTTAACTCTCACATCATATCACATCACATCACAAAATGGTATGAATAATCGATTATATAAATCCACAACTAGAGATTAGAATAACTGCATGTCAACTTTAACAAAATATGAAACATGTACAAATTGTCGGCCCAATCCGTAAATAATTATCAATGCGAACTAAAAAATTTCATCCAAAACATAGTGAGGACCCAAAACAACATGTCTCAAACATGAAACACCTTAAAAAATTATGCCTTGAATATCCGCAACACACTACACTCATCTAGTCAGCATTTATGCACTGTTAGACTGAAAATCAATAAACTAGATCTTCTAACTTGCACACCAATCAATGTGGAACCCTATGATTCAAAGATAAGATAGTTCATACATCAAAAGACCTTCCCTGAGATCCACAACAAAAAATGGTAATAGGAAATTACATATGAATCAATGTACACAACTCTATCAGATGCCTTGTTTTAGCTTTGATAGTTAACACATATCTTCAATCTAACTTTCAATATAAGAAAATACTGAGGTGTGGATGGGATTACTGACTAGGGTTTCCATCAATGACAACACTAGATGACTTGTACAGTGTCTCTTGCCAATAATCTCCCCCTTTGGCATTGATAGCAACACTTAGTGAAAAATGACTAAGTGTCGGAATTAGTACCAACATGAATACACTGCAATCCTCAAGACTTCAAAAATATTTTTAATCACAATCCCCCCTAAGATGAATATGACATTTTTCACTATCCCACACTCCCCCTTTGACATCAATGGCAAAGATTGGAATCCACATAGCAAAAATCATACAAAATTTCTATGAACATGGTTTTCTAACTTACATGGACTTGAATATGTCTACAAAATTGTTCTTCAATAGGTTTAAACTAGTGTCCCAACCCTTTTTTAGACACTCCAAAATAGTCATGTGACCACAGAATAGGTAGGTTTGCATCTGTGCTGACTCAAGATTTTTCGAATCACTAACAACCATAGCATACTATGCTTCCTTCAATGCACTAAGTATTGTCTCCATTTTAGGACCAATTATTCATTTGAGCTCACATACCCTTTCAACAATTCTATCTTTTTCATGCTTCAAACTTTTAATTTTTTCAAGTAGGGATATGACTTGACCTTGTTGCTCACCAACAAAAATAGTTAGAGGATCAAATGTTTGAGAAATATCTGCTAACTGTTTCTCATATTCTTTAATTTTCTTCTCAGTGACCTTGGTGAATTTTAACAAGGATAAGCATGAATTGTAGATATTTCTACCCTTAGATAATTCACCTTGAATGTTCTTTTCATAGGTAGCTAATCAGGCTTTATCATTAGCAATCATACACTTCAATCTATTGAACCTATTTTCATCAAATTTTTTCTAGACCTTATCCTCAGCTAACTTTTCAAGAGACTCAGAGTGAGTACTTACAGAGTTGATAAGTTTCTTCATCTAACCAGAGGGAGAATTGAATGAGTCCTTGATGTGTGTGGGCATGATTTTCTCCAAGATATTGGATACAAGACTTAGCAAGTCACTATCCTTATTGTGAGATTTCAATATCTCCTCCCTTGCCTTGGCTTGAGCAAATGATGTTACCTTCATCTTCTGAATAGGGGATAGAGTGGCCAAGTTGATAGGAACTTCAACCAATTCAAGTTCCAACACCTCCTATTTTTCTTCTAAAAACTTCTTTACTGCCTTTGTAGTGTCTCTTGCTTCTATAGCAACCTCCTTTTCCTCGGCCTTCTTTTCTTCACACATAGATTCTTGCTTGGCTTTGGGAATCTCTATTTTTTCAATTGACATATTTTTAGGAGCTTCAATCTCCATGGGAATTTCAATATCTTGCATATTTAGAGGATTCAAAGTGTCTTAAATTGTGTCTTCTTTCACTTATTTAGTATTAGCTTGAATATCTTGAACTTCTAGACTAGATGGAGCATCTTCATCATGAGTTTCTTTAGAGACAACGTTATATCTGGTTTTCAACAGAACTGTCTTAAGAATTTCTCAGTGTCTTTTTATACTTCCTTAGTTTTCCTGATCATAAGCTTATTCACCCTTGATTTTCTCTTAAAATCCTTTTTAGCATCATTGAGGATTTTCTTCATTTCTTCTATTGACATTACTGGACATAGATTGGAAAGTATGCATTCTCTCATTCATTCATCTTCAACTTTTGCATTTACTCTCCTCATTTCTAAAACTTAATATAACGGGTATGTGTAGGATCACTATGGAAAAAAAAATCCCTTAAGTGGTGAAAATTTTAGAAAAATCAGAGTTAGGCAACTTAACGTAAATTTTTTAATAAGTTATCTATATTATTTCAAAAATATGTAAGAATAGAATCTATAGAAAATTGAATGCAGTTTCTAAACTACTAGGTTTATTTAAATATATATATATTTGGTGAAAATTTGAAATTTCAATGTAGTACTACTTAAATTTCAGGGAAAAAATAAGTAGGTGTTTGTCTGACCACCCTAATCACAATAAAATGATAATTTTTCTTATAATATTTGAGATATAAGTAGAGGACTCACGTCCCAATGTGATGCATATTTTTTTGTAATTTTTTTCCAAGTAAATAATTAATTATGATTTTTTTATCACAACTTTTAAAAAATATACAAACTCATATGTTTGACCACCTTAACTTGGTCAAAAATTCATGATTTTTTTTTTTTAATCCTATAGTATGCAAACAATAAATGCACACCTAAATTTTTATCGCAATAAATGCTTTTTCCCTGGGTCTTTTGGATACCCTATTTTCATAATCTATGAAATAAAATTTTTCTGTAGACCTTCAATTACAAGTTTTCCCAAAACATTTATAGATCATTAATGCAATCACTAAAATTTTCCACATTCTAGTACCAACTACCAGTAGGGGTAAAAGATTTTGTTGAGAGCTCCCCCTAGGCCAGAGGCCTTAAACTAATTCTCGAAGGAATTTCTAGCACCAAATTTATGTGTGGAATCATTTTCTACATCAAAAGCACTCTTCTTCACCCATGTCTTCTTCATTTGATTCTTGATCTCATCTGTAGTAACTTTTCATTTTCCCTTATCATCCTTTTGCATATTTTTCCCTTTGTTTATCGGACCCTTCTTGCTTTTATAGAATCTTGCAATGTGGCCATATTTGTTACAATTATAGCACATGACATTTCTTTGCCCATACCAGTTATTCCATTGATTTTCTTTTGATCTATACTAGTTAGCAATATGGCCAAATCTATTGCAGGCATAACATCTAAAATTTCTATTGAAAATTTTGTTTGACATATTTATGCATTCAATTGACTTATGACATTACTTATTGCATTTGAAACACTAACTGAAGAATGATGGACCACTTGGATTCATTCTACTTCTATATTGAGAAGCCATATGACCAAATTTATTGCAAACAAAACAATATCCATTGATTCTTTTAGCATTGGGTTGTCTTACTAGATACCTTTTAGCTTAGCTCATCTAATTTCCAGAGCTTTCTCCTTTCTCATATCCAAGACCTTGCTTGTCATTTCCAATCTTCTAACTTTGAATCAGTTCATCAAGCTTAGCTAAGCTAATCTTGAACTTCTCCTTGTATTCATTTGCAATAGCGAGTTCATCCCTGAGAATAGCAATCTATCTTTCAAGCTCTTCATTATTTCTAGATTGTTGCAATTCAAGCTCTAGCTAATTTAATCCATCATTAATTATGTTGCCTTCTTTAGATTTTTCTTTCAAGGATTGAGTAAGATTCTCTTCATTCTTCTTTCTCTCTTCAATCTCCTTGGTCATCCTCATTACAATAGATTCCATCTCATGCTTTAGGACAACATTATCTCTAGTGAGCTTTTCACACTCTTTTGTCTTTTCCTTCAAGGCTTGACGTAGGTGTTCATCTTCCATGCTTTTGATTTCTTTTTGCTTAAGTTGCTCATAGATTTCCTTTCTCTTTTCCCTGGACTTATTGATTTGATCTTTCAATGATTGAATGAATTTCTCAACATTCATGAGGCTTGCTTGTAATTCTCAGACTTTAGATTTGGACTAATCAAGGTCATCTAGTGCCACCAAAAGTTATTGATGAAGACTGTCGGAATCCATTGAATCACCTTCCCAAATCTTCCCCAAGCTATTAAAATTCTTCCAAGGAACTAGGCTTTGATACCAATTATTGGAATCAAGGAACATTGAGAGGGGGGGTGAATTAGTGTTCTACAAAATTTAACTTTATTAACTTGATCTTTAAACCACTTATAACATTGAACCAAAAGAAAGATGCAAGAAAACAAGGAAATCAAACACAACACCATAACACAAGGATTTTTACATGGAAACCCTGTTAGGGGAAAACCACGGTGGAGGTTAATCCATAATATGAGTATACTCAAAATAATTTTTTACACATGGGGAATGCACATGCATTCAAGCACACTACCTAGAGCTCACTGCTCAAATACAAAAGGCTTACTACCCAAAAGAAGACTCATTGTCTTACAGTTGCATTTACATAAACAACTAGAGTGGATGAATTATGAGATATAGCATCTGTTAATGCCCGATTATAGTTTCAGTTAAGCACATTAATCACATTCTTCACATTTTGTCTAACTCTACTCTTGAAACTTTTTCTGCTTTAATTCAAATCACCAATTTTTGTTCTGCTCAAGTGAAATTGCACACAATCAATCTATAATCCTTTTAAATCTCCCATCATATTGCATCAAATCACAAAATGATATGGATAATCGATTATATATATCTACAACTAGGGATTAGAACAATTGCAAGTTGGCTTTAACAAAATATGAAACATGTACAAACTATCAACCCAATCCATAAATAATTATCAATTTGAACTAAACAATGTTGGCCAAAACATAGTGAGGACCCAAAACAACATGTCTCAAACATGAAACACCTTAAACAATTATGCCTCGAATATCCGCAACACGCTACACTCATATAGTCAAAATTTATGCACTGTTAGACTGAAAATCAATAAACCAGATCTTCTAACTTGCACACCAATCAATGTGAGGCCCTATGATTCAAAGATAAGATAGTTCATACATCAAAATACCTTCCCTGAGATCCACAACATAAAATGATGATAGGAAATTACATATGAGTCAATGTACACAACTCTGTCGGATGCCTTATTTTAGCTTTGACAGTTAACACATATCTTCAATCTGACTTCCGGTATAAGAAAATACTGGAGTACGGATGGGATTAATGACTATGGTTTCCAGCAATGACAACACTAGATGACTTGTGTAGTGTCTCTTTCCAATAGTATACACATCAAAAAAATTGCAAAGGCAGGGCTTGGCATTTGCAACCACACCTTGTTGTGATCATTGTTTACCTGATATTCAAGTTTTCCCCTCTTGAGCATTGTGATACCTTTGAAACATTTTTTTGGTCGAAATTGTTGCTATACAAGCCTTTCTAAAATGTCAAAGCAGATATAAACCTCACCAAAAATAGTATAACACAAAAATGGAGGTTATTTCATGTTTTTGGCTATGAACCTTGGCTTGTTAATAGAGTTATTGCTCCCCCCACAAGTCAAGAATAAGGTGATAGTGATACCAACAACACCCAATCTCTACCTTTGGTAGATGAATACAAATGGGAATTTCTTTCTTGCCTTTGTACTACAAACAGTGTTTGCTTGGACAAGCTGCAGCTATTAGGTAGACGAGACTTCAATTTAAATCACATGTGGGACACACACCATGTTCCTTAGAATCTGCATAAAATTGCTTTAGATTTCATCTCAACAAGTAAATTACATAGAGCTAAAGATAGTCTTTTCCCACCTGTTGCACCTATACTTTGTCATCAACTATCTCCTAAGCAAAATCTTGCTCTAAATATCATTAAACAACACCACCTTGGTCCATCTTCATCATCACCATTGCATATGATTATGGTAAATTGTGTATGATCATCATCATTGCATATTATTATTAATGAATCCTTTGCTTGCTTTGGTGCCAATGGGGGTGGCCACTTACAATATACGTGCCTCTATAGTGCATATAGCTCTTCAGATACCAATTAGAGATATGAATCTATTGCAAGGACAACCATTGACAATACTTCAAGAGGACTTTAAATACATTAATTACATCTTAATTGATGAAATGAGCTTCTTGGGACCCAAGTTGTTACTCAAAATAGATAGTTGATTATGGAAAGCATTTCCTACTAGACATATGCAACCATTTGGTGGTTCCTCTATTATACTTGTGGGTGACCTCATATAATTGTCACTTGTTTTGGACAGGCCTATCTACACTTCTTGCTCCATAGCCTTGGCTCTTTGGAACTTTTAATGTTGTTGTCACACTTGACACAGTCTTCTACCAACATGGATAGTCTAATGCACATAAAGAGTTCTGTAGACTCCTTTTGAATATTTGAAATTCTCAGGCATCTCAAGCTGATTGGAAAATTCTTATGAATTGAACAAATGCCATGCTTTTAGCTCAAAAAAACCAAGAGTTTGATGCAACTATTCACTTATTCCCAACAAATAGCTTGGTCACCTTGCATAATAGAAAAATTCTTAAATAGTTAATTGTTCCCATTGCAATTAGTATTGTTGAAAATGCTCAGCAAAATGCACCTGATTATGGCAATGATGAGCAACTTCAAGCAGAGCTCTTACTTGCAATTGCAAACAAGTAATGTTAACAACAAATCTTTGGGTGCCAGCTAGCCTGTTCAATGGATCATTAGGTATCTTCAAGTCTATCATATATGTTAGGGGTATTAAACCACCTCAACCACCTTAATATGTTGTTGTGCACTTCCCAAACTACATTGGCCTAGCATGGGATCAAGACAACCCAAAAGCCATCCCCATTCCCCCAATCACATGGGGTAGCCGAACACAACTCCCCTTGACAATGGCTTGGGCAATAACAATACATAAATCTCAACACTTGACATTGGAGAAAGCTACAATAGTTATTGGAACTAAAGAAAGACAAGGGCTAACATTAACATCTCTTTCTTGTGTAAAATCAATTACAAGAATACGCATAGATCCTCCTTTCTCTTTTGATAGATACTCCAAATTACATGCCAACAAATACAACGCACTCTAAATCAAAGAATATGATCACTTCCAACAACTGTGTGCATTTCCAACATGATGATTTTTTTTTGTTCTTTTCAATAACTATATCACTTCTCCTTTCCCTCTTCATTTCAATGCATATAGAATTTCCACCATTTCTAATTGTTTGATTCCATATGTAAGGTGACTCACTAGTTGCAATCACTCTTCCCAAGCTAGCTAGAGTTTTGCTTCTATGGTGATTACTAAGAGAAGTTGTTGTTCAATTCTTGCATTATGCTTCTCCTCTCCTCCAATGACAAACCTGAATTCCTTGATCTTCTTTGGTTGACCATATAACATTTATATTTAATTTTTCAATTCTTGTATAGATCATACTATAATGTCTCAACCTAGTTTTTAGGCTTCTTACTCCCACAGTCAATGATGCCACTACCAGTGCTCTCACCTTCAAACCATCTGTGTGTAACTATATCTTATTGTAACCATTTTCGATTGCAAACTTTCTCAACTATAACTCCAAATCTCCACAATGCTAAATAGCTTCATGATGGCATGTTTTACATAGTATACAAGCTACAACTACATTCCATTTATATACTTGAGGTAAGGCTATATCTCATTTATTCCATCTCTTGTTTCACAACTACATTTCAATTTTTTTGTCATAAATGATACAACTGTATATACTTTTAAAAATGTATAACACTGATTTCAACTCAACAAAATTCTCAAGTATCAAAAAAAAATTATATGGGACTTATAATCATAAAGATACTGCATCCCGATGCGTGCACAAGGTATGCCTACATCTTATTTATTTTATCTCTTCTATTGCAGGTGCATTATATATTATTTGTTATAAATTATAGAATTGTTTATGTTTCCTAATTTAGATATTGTCTAACAATGACACATGTTCATCACATTAAACTTCACATAACTTTCCTTTGATCTTTGTAGAACATACTCAAGAAAAACAAATTCAATGATAAGAAGAATACTATAATGGACATAATGATAATGATCATATCATCAAAGAAGTAGCCTACAACCAGTGATTGCCAATATGTGTTGTTTATATTTGTTAAATGCTCCACATTTCCATTTGATAGAAATGTTACTCTTCATTTATAACATTGACTATGGTTGTTCTTGATTATCATGGAATATTTTTGGGATTTCAAATAACTTCAAAATATTCTCCTATGTGTAGTTGTATTGAAAAACTCAATTCAAATTTATCTTCCCTCAATGGCTATTGTTTGTGTAAATTTTATCTATTCGTTGACAATAAACTGCTCCCAAATTCTTTAAATTTCCATTTTATGCACTTACATATTCTTTCAAAGCACCATTTTCTTGTCTATATATTGTTCTATTTGATCATGATAGTAATTGTGCATTCATCTTCAACTGTTATGTTCTCTCCCTAATTTTTCTTAGCACCCCCCTCTCTAATTCCTTCTATGCATATACAGATCCCTACCATTTGGACTTCTCCTCCGCCTATTGGCTCATCATTGCATGTCACTGCACGCAACTACTAGTTATTTTAGTATTGATTAATGAATAGCTACATAGATTTTAATATGTCAATGATATATATAAAGATAAATTTAAAATAATTAATATTTATTATTTTGGTATTGATTAATGAATAGTTACATAAATTTTAATATGTCAATGATGTATATAAAGATAAATTTAAAATAATTAATTACATGATACTATTAACATAAAAAATTTACAAAAAATGATATTTTAGTGTTCAATCAATAGTCTACATATGCTATATTAATAGATCAAAAATATGACAATAACACTCACAACTATTCAAACATGACTCATAAGACTCACAACTATTTTTTTATTATTTATTTGTTTTTGATTTATTTTTTATGGAGGTCATCCACAAATTATTTTTAGCTACCCAATATGGGAGCACAAGCCTTCTTAGCTAAACCTCTTCAGCTAAGAGCCAAGGATTGAGGGGTATCCATTCTATCAAATTTTTCTGGGACACAATCTCGGCCTCATCCTTTATGATGTGGAAGCCTTGCACTCAACAAGACTTGATGCCTAGTGGGCTCATTTAAAAGCTTTCGACTTCACCAATAGACCAAAGACTCATTGACATGCAACTAATTTTAATTACTTAACTTGCAAACAAAAAGAAATGAGGCAATATAAGAACAAACACTTCTTTTAAGCATGAGACAAGAGTGTCTTTGAAAAATGAGGCAAAAGGACAAACACTTCTTTCGAGTGTTCATAGAAAATTGTAACACGACTCGGTTCCAATGGAAGCAATAAGTAGCAAACTTCAACGGTACCGCTGAAACGTATGACTCGCATAAATCTTTGTTGAAATAATAGAAAGCACAATCCTAATCCTAATCTACCTTTGGTTTCAAGACACGAGTTTTATTCTAATGAATCGCGCTATTAAAGTCAATGACTAGAAGAATCTTCTTTGAAAGATGAAAGAAACGACACTTCAAGCAAAGGTGGGGAGTTGAAAGGGAAGGGAGGAGCAACCACATCATCACCATTGCCTTCCAACATTTGAACCATGCTCCGCATCATTGGCCAATTTATATAATTGTGTTGGATGCACCACAGCCCCACTTTTGTTAGCTGTATTGCCTTCTCATCGTCTCTTGCTACTCCTATTACCCCATTTTCTATCAATTCGAATGCCCATTTTGGAGAATAAAATTGGCTGGAGCGGCTTACCTAAAAATCAATATTCTTCCTTCACCCAACCATCTCCAATAACACCATTCCAAAACTATAGACATCTGATTTATCCGTTACAGGACCCAAATTTCTATACCAAAGCTTTGGAGCGACGTATCCTGGCGTTCCTCTGGTTGTCGTATGTGATATGTGATAGTCTCCCTTTGCACACAATTTAGCTAGACCAAAATTAGCTACTTTAGGTGTGAAGTCGACGTCCAATAGTATATTGTGAGGCTTAATGTCAAAATGGATGATGCGTCTATTGCAATCTTTGTGTAAATACCCAATCCCATGAGCTGCGCCCAAAGCAATTAAATACAACTGATCCCAACTCAACATCTGTTCTTTTCCTTTTCCTGCAAATATAAACTTCTCCAGAGACCCATTTATCATGCACTCATAGACAAGAGCGCTTCAGAGTTCTTGGAAGCAATAACCCATCAGTCAAACCAAATTAGCGTGATGAATCCTTCCTATGGTGTCGACTTCATTTTTGAACTAGTCCTCACTGTGTCTCGAATGATCAATAATTTTAACAGCCACCATATTACCATTGGAAAGTCTTCCTTTGTAAACCACACCATAAGTGCCTTGCCCCAATTTATCTACAAAGTTGTCGGTGATCTTCTTCAATTGAGAATATGAATATTTGATGGGCATTTCCTGAACATAATCATGGAGGAATTGCTCCATGTCAGAAGCAGGCCTCAAATTCTGATGATAAACCACAATTCTTGCTGCAGCTATCAACAAGCCAGCCACTCCAATGGCAACACCTAATACAACTCTTCTTTTACTCGTTCGGCCTGCAGACATTCAAACAAGCGCATCGGTACAAATAAAAACTATCATCTGAGAAAGAAAAAGAAACAAAAAGGGTTATTACTAGATGATTGAATGAAGAATAATACCTTGGGAGCATTGCATTGAATGAGGATCATCCTGGCAAAAATAGATGAAGAAGCTCCTCGAATTGGAAAGGCTATAGCCACAAAACCCCTTACTTTTTTCACAATCTCTACAACTCTACTCTCGTTCTTGAGGAATAGACCATTGCCCTATTCCTATTGGAATGGTGACCATTTTGTGGGAACATGACATGTTGAGATACCCTAGTGGATATGACCCATAAGGTAAACATGTCTCACCACACATATATACTTCTAGACTTACGTTGTTTACATTGATGATATTAAAAATGCTATTGCCCGAGTCTCAGGTTGAACTGAACAGATTAGAAAATGTGCAATCTTGTAAATTCTTGTCATCTATCAGAGTAAACGTCTAATTATCATAGAAAACCTGTAATACTGTGTAATTATTGTTCCCTATTCCTATTACTGGACATAAGTTCTGTACACAGTCGAGCTGAAAGCTTGGCAGAGCACAACTACGGTGACTTGTGCCGAAAGGGAACATGAATTTTGTGCTACCACATGTTTGATTGCTTTTGTAATATTCGTACTGGAGGTCAACGCATAGTGAGCAACGAAATAAAAGGGTGCAGACAGTAACACCAAACAGAAGAGTGAGAGGAAGCATTTAGAATCTAGCGAGGGATGGACAAAAATATTGAACCAGCTACTACTTAATTATTCATTACATCGAATTCAAATAAAGATTACATTGGGATGAGTTCAAAAAGGATTGTGGAAATCTCATAATATTGATCAAGTGGAGCCCACTCCTCAGGTAGTGGAAGTGGAATTCGGAAAATAAGTGGAGCCCAGTCATCATGGGAGTGGAACTCCCAAAACAAGTGATGTCAATTTTGTTGTACAACAATCTAGAATCTAGTAGTTAAATAAAATACATTGTGTTTGATTTATCTGTTCTTACAAATAGTGTTAGATGGAAAGTTGTAATTGAATTAGTTGTCAAGATATTCTAATAAGGTAGTAGTTGTGTGATTTGTGTAATTTTTTTGAAATGTGATTATTTTATTAGTTTCTTTTAAAATAGTTTGTGTATTGTATAATAAGCTTGTAATATTTAATATTAATAATATAACACTTTCACTAATTCAAATATTAATAATGTAAGATTCAATATATTCTTAATATTTTATTTTAGAGACTTGTGTGCTTTAAGAATGTAAGATTCAATAAAAAATTCAATCATTGGAATACAAAAAGTATTTGTGAGAGAAGATTCAAATTTGAAATTTGGACAAGGAAGAAAGATTAAGTAGATGCAATAGAATTTGCTATATTTTAATTGTTGAGAATAAGATTGTGCCTTAAACCTAATCCTAAACTAAGTTGCATCATCTAGTGTGGTTTTTTATTTATGCAAGTTTTTGTTATGTATTCTCTCATGTCATCTATACAAATTCAACTTAAAAATAAAAAAATAATTATGTAGTTTTAGTGTTAATTAAATGAGTTATTTATAACTTATTTTATCCTTACATATGTCTAAGTTTAGATTTCTAAATATAGATAATATAAATTTAATATTAAAATAAATAATATATAATATATTATATTATTATAAATAGTATAGATATTTTAAATATATCAATTTAAAAAACGACGAGAGGTTTTTAATTTGGAACTATTTTATTTTCTTAAGAGTTATTTTATTTTCTTATCTATCATAAGCTCAATACTCATATCTCTCAATATATTTTAGATAAATATACTTAAGAAATCTATTGTAATTTATTCTAGATTTATTTACATTTACTAAAAATGTAAGGAAACTTAAATAAAGCTAAATGATTGCACCTATTTAAATAAAGAAAAATAAATGGTTATGAAAGGGAACTAATAATTACAAAAGAGGGTGTGAAACTTAACTACCCAAAGTGGGTGAGAGTCACAAATTCAATTAATGGATTAAGTCATTTTTCTCATTCAATAACAATTTATTTTTTTATTTATTTTTTTATATTTTTAGACTGCAGGAATCGGGTAGCACAACCCCCTATAAACTGCAGTGCACCTGGTAAACTTTTTAACGTGACCGGCGGCGCTGGCGCGACACGCCCTCCGGTACCACGGGACGGGGGAGACTAGAACTCGTGACCAGCAGAGCCGCAACGAAATTACTTAGCCAACCGAGCTAGGGCCCCCGCCCATTCAATAACAATTTTTAATTAACCTAAGAGATCTTAATAATATATGTAGCAAAAATAAATATACCTAACATAAGAAAAATAAAAACTACACTAACAAGCATTCTTTCAAACTACAATCTTCTCAAACCACCTTCAAATTAAACATGAGGATATCTCTTGGCATTTAAGAAAAGATAAAAGATTAAACATAGGTAACTAATTAGCAAAGGATACTAAAAGTAACTTAAGTCATGGATGATCAAAATGATCAAGTCTAGAAGAAGATAAATCTTGAAGTAACCAATCAAAATCAAAATTTAATCATACATAAACTTTTAATAGAAGAACTAACCATCAAGACATAACAAGAATTTGATAAAAGAAAGAAAGATGAAGCCAAGTCATATGGTAAGGATAAATTGCAAAGAACTATGAAGCCAAGTCATATGGCAAGAACATTGCATAGAAAAATGACATTAAACTTGAGAGAAGTACAAAAGAGAAAGTTTATTCTAAGGCTATAAAAGATCAAGAACAAAATAGTTTAAACTCATAATTTTTTTAAATAAAATTGAGATCATTGAGTTTTTAGTATAATAGGGTGTATTGTGCAAACAAAAATAATTTCATGACAAATGTTCAAGGTAGGTTCTCTCTAGCTTCATAGATGTAGTTCTTCAATATTCTATCCTCTAGTTCTAATAGAGTTCCTTATAAGTTCCATGTGTTGGAATGGAATGCATACTATTTTTGTTAATTGCATGTATGTTTTCCAATGACTAAATAGATGGGAAAAGATTGACTTCAATAAAATTCCTTAATAAATTTTTAGTCACATGACTAATAAAAATATAGGAATAGAAAACTTTTGTATTACTTTTTAAAATAGTCATTCATACTGGGAGATGCTGATGACTATGAATTGGAATTGTATGGCTAGCACGCTAACAGTGACTTTGAAAAATGAGCCTAAAACCTTCCTTACACGCAACTATTACATTTGATGCGATTACATTACCTGCAGTCAAGGAATTGAACAAAAAAATTCAATGTACTGCTAACGTCTTCGTTTGACATTTGCAGATTCTCCATAATTTTCGTTGAAATAATCGTATTCTGGCTGAAGTTTCAAGCTCTGAAATTTTGTGGTCTAGAGAAAGATATTAAACCACGTGATTTGACTTCCGGTATCCTCTTTAATAACCATCATACAAATTACAACTAGCAATCGCACCTTGGTGTGCAATGGGTACGCCGAAGAGGTGTGGAAGATGAATTGGGAAAATTTTGGCTTATTTTTTTCATACATTTGTATAGCATAGGGGTCAATTGGTAGGTCGTTTTAAAAATGATATTGTTTATATATTATTATATATTATTATTACTATTATTATAATATTAATTTATTATTATTATTATTATAGTATTAATTATTATATTCATCATATATTCTCTAACATATTAATCAATTAAACTATGAGATATGGTTTATTACTGTTAAAATAAAAATAATTATATTAATTAAATATTATATTAGATTTATATAATATAAAAGAAAATATGTAATAATAAATGTAATCATAATTTTAGATATTTTAACATGTTAAATCTATTTGCTAATATTTTTCAATATAATATTATTTATAAAATATATAAAACTGTTTTAATCATTTTATGTAATTAATAGTTTTATTTTAAAATATAATATATAATAATAGATATAATTAAATTATTTATTATTTTTTGTTATTATTAAAATATAATCCACATTTCATGTAATAATTTAAAAATTTATTAATAATAATAAATATAATTAAATTATTTATAATTTTTTATTATCATAAAAATACAATCCACATTTCATATAATAATTTTTAATTTAAACATTCCCACCATTATAAAGACATACGCTTATAACTTAAAAGAATGATACTTTTTAGAAGCATAAGTAAGATAAATAATATATCTAACTTCTATTCTACTACACAAAACAACGAATTCTATTATTTTAAATAAATATTAAAATAATAAGAAATAAAAATAACAAGTAAAATAAGAATGATGTTAAAAATAGAAATTGATTAAAATAAATATGCTTTATTAAAAAAATGATATATATTACTACTATCTCCATTAATTATATAACATTATTTTGTATATATATTAAGTTTTTTTAATGATTACAATTTTTTATTAACTTATTACTATAATAATAATGTCATTATATTTATTATAAATCTATAACGAATTAAAAAAAATCATAAATCTATAATTATAATTATATTATATTATATATTATTTTAATTTTATTTATCTTGTATCATATTATATTTATAATTATTTAATTTTTATTATAATTTAAAAAATATTATAATTTATATTATTATTAATTATAGTATTTATATTGGGCGGGGGCCCTAGCTCGGTTGGCTAAGTCTTTCCTATTGCAGGAGGCTGGTCACTAGTCTCCCCCATCCCGTGGTACCGGAGGGCGTGTCGAGCCAGCGTCGCCGGTCACGTTAAAAAGTTTACCAAGCGCGCTGCAGTTTATAGGGGGCCGTGCTATACAAACCTGATTTCTACAGCCTAAAAAAAAAAAAAAATTATAGTATTTATATTATATTTCTATTATATTAAAAAATTGAATAAAAAACTAAATATATTATAAAATAATTGATGAAGTTAAATAGTTTATTAAAAAATATAAAATATTAAATCTTATATCTAAAAAAAATGTAATGACCAAATACAAATTATTAAATCTTAAAAACTTCAACCATTATATTCATTCATCAATGAGTACCGAATTTCGGGGCAATATCTCAACCAAAAGAGAGGGAACATTAACTTGACGGTAAAATTAAATTGACAGTAAAAGGAGGGAAAACGGCAACAACTACCTGGAAAAAGTTAAAAAAATGGCACAAAGAAGGTAATTATTGCATACGTTTATTTCTTCCTAGCAAATACATTTTTACTCAGTGCTCAGCACGTGGCCTGACTGAGACATAAATGTTAAGGCAAGAAAATGATTTTATAAGTTTTGGAGGCCTAGCGGTGGTAAGAAATCATGCACAAATGCCAACGAAACAAGTGGAAGATATATTAAATGCTACAGATGCCAAGTATGGTGTGAATTGAAAGCACACCCCGGATAAGGCTTAACATGAAAAACATAATGGCGAAATGGATCAATGGTTGGGAAGCATTTAACTGCATTGCCAGCCCTTTTTGGAGAGCGCCGACGAAATCACGAAACAAGTGCCAGAAAAACCACGAAAAATGATGACGGCTGAGATTTGTTTAACTGTATTGTAGTTACCTATTAACCATTGATAGTGAAAATTGGGTTGGCTATTTCCAAATATGATACACCTTCGGTGTAATAAAATCTTTAATCAATTTGCAATATATTGGATTTATAGTCTCTTCCAAACTATATAACCTGACTGAGAGTGATTTTAGGGTGGAGATTGTATTTAGTATTTGAAGAAAGATTCTATCTTTTAGAAATTTTATTGAGTTTTCAAGTCTATGATTTTTTTAATTTTTTTAATAAATTTAGGTATAAGTTAATTAGGTTATCTTGAAAGTTATCTTTTTATAAATTCTTATTAAGCATTAGGTTAATGTGTTGTATTGGTATATGTGTTGTTTTTTTCTTAATATATGTTTATATTGTTTATAAAGAATATAATGTAATTTAACGAAGAATAAAATGAATTCGATTCTTGATAGTCAAGATCTATTTAGTGGTTAGAAGAAGTTCACTAATTGTGATTGTCATCTCTTTGCATTAACTCTATAACTCTTGATACATAGCACTTTGACCATAATTATATTTTTTGAAATTTTCTTATTTAAAACTTCACCTTAAATTTTTTGGATCTAATCTTGTTCCACCTATTTTTAATGAATTAGTGTTATAATTATTTTTTTAAATAATATAATATAGATACTTAAGCATTAAAATATATACAAGTTGATTGCACACTAGTTTATATACAAGTAATGTGCCTCAACTATCAAATCTCATTATTCAATCACACAAGATAAATATTGAGATAACAATTGAATCAAAGTGAAAATATTTTAGAAAAGGAAGTGTATTGCATAGATAAAGGAATGCATGTGAAAAGATACCCATAATTATTTAAGGTAAGAAAACCTCCAAATTAAGATGAAAGGTCCAATTTTTATATTGTGTCGAGTGACAACCCACTACGTCATTATAATAAAATGCATCGCATCTTAAACAATTAAATGAACTAATATTAAAGAATATCATATAATTTCAATGAGTTCATCTTCACCTCCCCTTTCAAAGTATCTCCCCAATCTTCATCATTATATCCTTTTTTGGAGCATTTGATTTCCCCAATGAGCTTTCATTTAAGTTGAATGTAACACATTTTCAAAACCAAGACTCCATTGATGGCCTTTTAGCCACTTTAAACATTGAACTTGAACTTCAAGATAATAGGTGTCATCACTTTATGTACTCTTTTTCTTCATGTTTATCAATAGAGAATTATGGCTAACTATCAAATAATTTTAAGAATTTTCTTAAAGGATAGCATGGAAATGAAAGAAACTTATTAGACAACAACCCTCTTAGTATCCCCCTTCGGTAGTTAACTTATCACATATAAGGGAAAAGTTGTTCAAATGCAATCTTGACTCCAATTGATAAAGGATGGTAATAAGGGATCCATATTTTTTCTTCCAATAAATATTCAACATATAAACATAGAAAAGAGTACATGTCAATCATAAAAACTACTAATGGTTCATCTTAGTATAGAAAACCTTCCGTGATTATTATAAAGAACTTTCTACTAGCCTATGATCATCTCATTCTTATAATTTAGGATAAGATGACCTCAGCTATATAAGATGAATATAGTACCTTTATTGATCAACAATTTTATGCAAAGGAAATTTAAACAATACTGTACAATATGGATTTGGAAATTTCCTTGAAATTGATGGCCTTCTAGTTAATTTTTACAAAAAAAATTGAATTCACATATTTGGGAAGATTTCTACAATGTTTTATCTTCAAGGCATTGAAACTAGATCATTAGGATATTTTATTAACTATAGGTTGATTAAACTTATTCCCAATGGAAGAAAAAAGGACATGATAAATGGTTGGTGCCCCATCATCTTACTTAATATAAATCATATAACATCATTGTTCATTCCTTGGCTAGAAGAATTAAATACATTACCCAAGAAACTATGACATCTAAACAAAGTTGATTCTTAAGTGGTACAAATTATTATATTAGACAATTTGGTGCTAGCTTGGGAGATGATATAATGAGCCCAATAAATTGCCTAGGATGTTGTCATAATTAGACTTGATTTTGACAAGACTTATGATTGCATCTACTATCCATTCAGTATTAAAATTATATAATGAAGTTGGCCCCATAATAGACATGCTCATGTCAAAATGTTCTTTATGGATGCAAACACTGGATTGTCAATTAATATTTCTCTTTCTCCTTAATTTCCCATATAAAAATATATCCACAAAAGCTACCCTCTTATGTTGTTCCTTATGTTCTTGTATATGACACCCTCATATATATATCTTCCACCATTCTCACACAAATTACCTTATCCAAGGTGCCTCTCTTCTTGGTAATCCTAAGAAATTCAATTGACACTTTGCTGATGATTACATGATTTGCATTCAAAATTTTGTTGAAAAGGTGATAATAATTAGATATTCTAGAGTTACCACTATATGGTCATAGGCTTCCAATCAATAATGCAAAAAAATAATTCTTGACAACACGTCTCAATTCCCATCCACCATGAATTCCTAAAGAAAGGAAAAGGTGAAAAATGACACCATTTCTAGACACCTCAACATCCCATTTGGCATTTCCATTTAAAATTAACTCTAGGCCAAATAAGGCAATAGAAAGGCATGGCTATCACACTTTGGTCACATTACATCCTTTTGAAGGAAAAGGGGAGCTTTGGTATCATTGGTTCTTGTATACCCAATGTGTCCTTTTTACAACAAAATATATTATGAGGGATTTGGGGGAAGCTCCTTGGACATACATACCATTTTTGTATGCAAACTACTATCAAAGAATTAATCCACGGGAGAATTTGCTGGAATGGTACAAGATCTAGATATCTCCCCTTTTTAAAACACATGGGTTAACCCCCTTAACATCATTTGGAACTCACATTACACTACAAAACTATTACATTGTATTTCCTTTAAAAGGCCATCATTCCCAATCTCTCAATGATGCTTTCCACTTTCCACCATTCTAGTTTCCTCAAATATTAGAGATCGCCTAATTGGCATAGCATCCAAACCTTCCCCCTTAATTTGGTTTACAAAAAATCCCTACTTGCCTTGCCCATTACACATCATCTAAAATTAGTTTGGAAGTGTAAGTTTAATTAGGTTAAATGGAACAAGATCAATCTTCAAAATTTTCAAGTAAATACATACTTATACTCCCAATTTGCTACATGGAAGTTTCTCCATGCAAAACTCCATATTGGGAAGTGTCTCAAGTTCGTTTACCCACCCCTTTATGTGCCAATGTTGAGTCCATCCAACACTATTTTTGTTTTTTCTTATAGGCTTGAATGGTTTTGTCCTTCCTTAGGACCCCCCTTCCTACCATCTTCTAATTTTCTTAGTCCTAGATAGAAAATATTATTAGCTCATTCATTGCCTTCCTTAGGACCTCCCTTCCTACCATCTTCTAATTTGCTTAGTCCTAGATAGAAAATATTATTAGCTCATTCATTGCTCACAATGTAGAACTTGCACCTTCCACCAGATTATTTCAAACATATTTAGAAGTTTCATTGTTTTTTTGTTTTTTTCATTCCATTCTTTCTTTGGAGATCAAAATTCAAATTATGTGTTCCAACTTGCCATTGCAAATGATCAATCTACCCTCAATTTGTTCCAATAACAATACAAGGACAATTCAAATCATTAAAAAAAATAGTCTAATTATGATTGTAAAAAATAAAAAAGAAACACAATAATTTAAACTCTAAGATTGTCCAAAACCTCTAAAAAGTAATTTATATAACTCCCATAATAAATCATTCTTCACTATTAAATGGTTTGTTTTTTTTTTAACATATTTGACAAATTACATTGTTATTTTTCTCAAATTGAAATTTGATGCATTATCTATCTCATCATAATAAAGTAAACTCAAGCTAAGCACATATATGACATAGTCTTACAAAGAATACTATTCTTGATGCGACCATAAAATCGCTCAAATCCTCATTCAACATATCATACATTAAAAAAATATAATGATACTTATTAAATAATTCAAGGTAAAATATTATTTTAAAAACTTTGACACCTCTAGTTTTCTAATTCATTTGAATACGACTGCTTAATCATGAACGACATTTTCCCGTATGGTCGGAGAAATTTTGATTGCAAGTAATTATGATATTGCTATCAGGATTCAACCGTGTTGCAAGTAATTGTCTAGATAGCACGCCTTTGAAAAATGGGCCAATTTAGTACGACTAAACCTTCCTTTCAAGCAACCAGAAAATTATCACAATCAAGGACAAAAACTTCAATGACAGTGGTGACATTTGTAGATTGTATGGCTTTCTTCATAATTTTTACTGGAATAATAAAAAGCACAATCTAATCTGGCTGAAGTTTCAAAACACGTGTTTTACATTTCACCATTTACTTTATATTAATGACTTGCGGTACTTAAGTCTCTACAGAATATGGAAGGAACGGCACTTCCGGTGAAGGTGAGGAGTCGAAAGGGAAGGGAGGAGTAGCCACGTCATCACCATTTCCTTCCAACATTTGAACTACTCTGCTCATCCCTGGCCGATCTATAGAATTGTGTTGGATGCACCACAGTCCTACTTTTATTAGCCGCTTTGCCCTCTCTTCGTCTTCGCACGATCTCTCTCTTGTTATTCCTGATAACCTCTTTTCTAACTCCCCGCTTTCTACCAATTTGAACGCCCACTCTGGAAAATAAAATTGACTGGACCGGCTCACCTGCTCTTCAAAATTCTTCCTTCCCCCAACAATTTCCAACAACACCATTCCAAAACTGTAAACATCTGACCTGTCCGTCACAGGACCCAAATTTCTGTACCAAAGCTCTGGTGCAGCATATCCTGGCGTTCCTCTCGTTGTCGTAATTGATATATGATCATCTCCCTTTCCACACAGTTTAGCCAGACCAAAGTCACCTACTTTGGCTGTGAAGTCGGCGTCCAATAATATATTGTGAGGCTTAATGTCGAAATGGATGATGCGGCTGTTGCAATCTTGGTGTAAATATGCAATTCCACGAGCTGCGCCCAAAGCAATTGAATACAATTGATCACAATTTAGCCTGTCTTCTTTTCCCTTTCCTGCAAATATAAACTTCTCCAGAGACCCATTTAACATGTACTCATAGACAAGTGCGCTTTGAGGTTCTTCGAAGCAATAACCCATCAGCCGAACCAAATTAACATGGTGAATCCTTCCGATGGTGGCGACTTCGTTCATGAACTGGTGCTCACTTTGTCTCGACCAATCAAGAATTTTTACAGCAACCATATTACCACTGGAGAGCCTTCCTTTATACACCACGCCGAAACCGCCTTCCCCCAATTTATCTGTAAAGTTTTTGGTGATCTTCTTCAGTTGAGAATATGAATATCTGCGGGGCATTTCATCAGCATAGTCATGAATGAATTGCTCCACGTCGGAAGTAGGCCTTGAATTCCGATAATAAACTACGAGCACTATTGCAGCTATCAGCAAGCCGACCGTTCCAATGGCAACACCTATGACGACTCCTATTTTACCAGCTCGACCTATAATTCCACACATTCAAACATGCGCATCGTTACAGATATAAACTATAAGCTGAGAAAGAAAAGAATAGATATTTGAGGGAAACATAATACCTTGGGCGCAGTGCTTTGAATGAGGTCCATCCTGGCAAAAGCAAACAAAGTTCCCTTCAATGAAAGAGCCATAGCCACAAAAACCCTTACTTTTTTCACAATCTCTACAACTCTGCTCTCGTTCTTCAGGAATAGCCCATTTTATTGTTGCTGCTGGAACTGTCAACATTCTTGGGGAGCATGACATATTCGGATACCCTGGCGGGAATGATCCGTAAGGTAAACATTTGTCATCACACATGTATACTTCTATACTTGCGTTGTTTATATTGGTTACATTAAAAATTATATTGCCCACCTCCCCTGTTGAATCGACCAAATTAGAAAATGTGCAATCTTGAAAATTCTTGTCATCTGTTACCGTAAACGTCTTATTTTCATAGAAAACCTGTAATATTGTGTAGTTGGTGCTCTCTATTCCAATCACCGGACGTACGTTCTGCACACAGTCGATCTGAAACATCGGCATCATACCACAACTGCGACTGCCTACGCCAAAAGGAAACGTAAAGTTTATGCTGCCACACGTGTGATTAGTTTTGCAATTTTCGTACTGCGGATCGACACATAGCGCGCTCCAAGATAAAATGGCGCACACAGTAACGCCGAAAAGAAAAGTGAGATTAAGCATTTAGCCTAGACTCTAACGAAGGATGGACAAAGGATTGAAGCAACCACTGCTCAAGTATGCATTATAAGGAATTCAAATAAAGATCCGACTGGGATGAGTCCAAAAAGTAATCAGTCAACGATCGCCTTATGTACACAATATCAAGCCACGCGATTTGACCAGCGCCCTCTTGTCTGTAACAACCGACATTTTTATTTCAATGAAAAGAATTTACAGCATACAATTGGATAACACATTAATTATGTCGAAGATATTTCCTATGTGAAGTAGGATGACCTGATACAGTAAATCAACGGCGCAGACTGTTGGGTAAAGGATCCTGGTCGTTCATCATTGTCAGTCTCTTTATCCGTTTGTTTTTTCCCCGATCGTTTTTCCATTTTTCATGTTCATTGTTCACGGCATTAATGTTGTTGTATGCATCATGGATAGAGAGTCCCATTGCATTACACCTCCCACCTCCGAAAATGTAACTCCTTGCGGGTACCTACTTCCAGCAGAGAATAAAACTCATGGTAACAGTGGGTTTCTTTACTCATGCGCAAAGGAAATGTACTTTAATTTCATCATTTTAATATCAGTGAATAAATTTTAATTTAAAATAATCTAAATAATTAAATATATTTATTTTCATTTATATTTTGTTTATTATTATTTTATATTATCTTTTTGTTATAAAGTAATTTTTTAATATATAATAATACATTGAAATCAATTTTAAAAATAACAATTTAATGTATATAAAATAATTTAAATTATTGAAAGAAAAAATATTAAATATTTTTTTAAAAAAATTGATCTTTGATTAATTTTTATTTTAATAATATGTAGAAATCTCACATCTATAATTTAAAATTCTATATTAATTTATTTAACAATACAATCTTCATTATTACTAGTATTTATATCTAAAAGAGGTTCAAGCATTATGTCTATAGAAAATTATATGTATGTTAATATGTTAGAGAGTATGTGTTTGTGCATGGATGCATTGCAAATTCTAGTTGCATGTGATTAAATTAAACAATTAATAATAAGTGTTAAATAATAGAATGAAATGAACTTAGGCAAATCTAGTTTTTTTCCTTAAAGAAATTAAGTATTATTTGATTATGGGAGATTTTGCAGGCTTTTACCTAATATACCATTAAACGATAGTTGGTTTACCATTCAATGACAGTTGAAAATTGTTTCCCAACAACTCAACAATGGTTTGCAAGTGTAAGACTTGTTTCAAGCTCAAATCTCACACTATATATAGCTTATTGGCTAATTATATTTTAAAAAATTATTTATTATTGATATCTCTATATAACTTTTTTCTTAAAATATTGATTAAAAAAATATATATACAACTTTAATAATATTTTACATTAAAAACATGAAACTTTTACACTCTATGATATCAACAAGTGATAAAAAAATTAAATAGCCAAAATGGAAAAATATTTTACATTTTACATTTTATTTTTAAGTTAAAATTCTACCTTTAACAATTTTAATATAATATTTGAAGTATAATTTTATTTTTGAAAATTTAATTTGTTCAAGAATTTAACTATATTTACGTTCAATTTTATAATATTTTTTATTACTTAATATGGAATTTGTCTTTCAATTAATGTTAATATTGTATGCAATATATTAATTAGTTTTTAGATACATATTTTATTAACATTTCAATTTTAATAAATTTATCTCTCTCTCTCTCTCTCTCTCTCTCTCTCTCTCTCTCCTTACCCATCGCACTCCCTTTCTCTCCCTCAAAATCTCTCTCCCCATCTCTCTCTCCCTCATTCCCACCCTATCCCCCTATCTATCTCTTTATCTCTTCATTTCTCTCCCTTTCTCTTCCCATATATCTATATCTCTCTCTCTTTCTCTTCACATATATCTCTCTCCCTCTCCCCCTCTCTCTATATCTCCTTATACTTCTATCTCTATCACTATATCTTTCTCTATCTTTTCCTCACTCTTCCTCTATATCTCTCTATCTCTTCATCTCTATCTCTCCTTCTCTATCTCCTTATTTATCTATTTTTATCTCTCCCTCTACCTCTATATCTATTTGTCTCCCTCTTCCTCTATTGATCTTTTTCTCTACCTCTATCTTCCTCTCTCACCCTTTTTCTCTAGACAAGTATCCCTCTCTCTCTATCCCTCTTCATAGACCTCTATATCTATATCTCTTTGCCTCTCTACCTTTATTTCTCCATATTTCTTCTTCCATATCTCCCTTTATCTTTATTTTGTTATCTGACCATCTCTCTCTATCCCTATATGTCTCCCTCTCTCATTCTCTCTATATATCGCTTCCTATCTCTATCTTTATCTTTCTATATCTCCTTCTCTCCCTCTCTCTCCCTCTCTAAATATTTATTTCTTCCATCACCATCTATCCCTCTCCCCTCTCTATCTTTCACTCTCCTCTCAATATCCCTCTACTTCTCCATCTCCATTTTCATCTCCATCTCTATCTCTATCTCCTTAATGGTTTTTCTCTTTCTCTTCCCCCTTCTATATCTCCCTCTTTCTATCCCTATCTCTACCCCTCTCTCTCTCTCCATATTGCAATAATAACATGAACCTATTGGTAACAGAGTCTGATTATTTTCTCGATTCAAAAATTTTATATCAACCATCTTTGGATCCCTATTGATTTGAAGCTATCACTTCTCCATTGAGACCTTTACTGCACAAATAATATAATTTTTTAAATGGCCTACCAATTGAACTCATGTATAATGACATATGTATGATAGCCAATCTTTTCACTGATTAACCTTCCACACCTCTTTCACATACCCATTGCACACCAAAGTGTGATTGCTAGTGTATATAGCTATCAAAGTTCAACTATGGAAGCATGTTTCATTAATGAAGGAATGTATGCTAATAGAACCAAAAATAAAAATCTAAGGTGAGAAAATCTCCAAAGTAAGGTGAAAGCTCCAATTTTACTATTTGTGATGATAGTTCATTACATTGTTATAATAAGGTACATCAAATATTAAAATAATTAAACAAATTAATATTAAAACTTATTGAAAATTGTGGACTAGCTTCCAATGATAAATAAAAGGGGTTCAAAATATGAGAAACTTTCTTTCAAGGTCTCTATCTTAAAGAGGATGATGAGCAAATGTGAGTCATTCAATGTAATGCCCCGTTGTGCGAACCCCAAAGGACAATTAAACAATAAACACAGCAAAAAAAAATTATTTTTTTTAAAAGTAAACATAACCTACATGTAATACACATTAAATCATAACATGAATTTCATTTAAGTAGATTCATTAGCACATACATCCCTTGGGGTACACGAGGAGTCATTACGAGACTAAGATCCACACAATGACAATAATAAGAACCAAAGATATAAACATTAACAAAGTAAATATTAACAAATATAACACATACAAGATAAAGCATTGAAAAGAAACCATACAACATATGCATAATTAACTTAACACATTGAATTACAATTGCCATGGCCAATAACCGCACCGAGTTAACATTACATTGCAGTACAATCCTCAAGAGGTATAATGATACAAAAGTGTTTCCAAACATAAATGGAAACCATACACAAGATAACATGATACAAATTAATAGATGAAAACTGGCTCCAAGACAGAAACAACTCTGGAGTCGCTGCAATCGCACCAATCCGCACCTCTCGATCCTCGACTGGGGACCCAATGGGGTACTTAGCACGTTCCACCTGACCAGGTGAGTCCGAAGACCCACCCCCCATGCTAGGAGCTGACAAGAAGAGTCCTCAACCAAGAACATCCAAACATGAAAACCACAAGACTCCACAACATACAAAAGTATCATAAAACTCAAGGATTACAAAGACATAATCAACAACAACCAAGAGTCATTAAAATAACTTAAAATCATACATCTCATCACATAAATCAAAGCAATGACCAATAACAAGTAACCAAAGGATGATCATGAAACACTTCCAAATCAACTGAATTAATAAACATAATACAATTCCAAATTGCAATTAAACAACACAATAACATCATATCACAGTATCATAAGATACAAGATTGTAAATCAAATATAAATGAGATCATACAAGACCACAAAACATACTAAAGATGTATTAAAACAATAATCATAAATCAATTTAAATCAATTCAAACAACAATCTAAACCAACTCCCATAACCCACTTCCAGAGGAACACAATAAAGTAAAACAAATGGGCAACTAAGGAAGAGTGTCATCGCATAGCCTACATGGGTTCTCCTGGCCCTTCCTCCAAACTGAGGCGTCGGCCCCCATCTATGGATCTCCTGGCCCTTCCTCCTACTTGAGGCACTGGCACCATAGGGTAGCTCATGTGGAGCCGATAACCTCTCATGAGGACGAGGTTACGACCTTGCCAACCACAGCCTTCTCAGCCTTCCATTAGTCTGTGGAAGCACTAATGAAGATGAGGCATCCATTTCTTTTAAATCTTATTATGATATTACTACCCAACTCTCCTAAGTTAATTATTAGGTTTTCACTTGATTACCAACTCACTCGTGGGTTCTCCTGTGCTCTTCCCCTTACGTGGGGCACCGGCCCCCACGAGGAGCCACTCTCCCTAGAGACCCAACAACATAAAAAGAACCAAGGGTTGTACCATCATAATTTGAACAAAGAATTACATCATAAAAGCATGTGAGGCATTACCCGTCTCGCTATAAATACAATATCTAAGTCTCAACAATTCTCGTACAACCCTTTTAAAATCATGAAACCAAAACACTTGCCAAATCAAGGCACATGAAGAGAGAGAACATCAATTATCAATCATCTCAAGCCTCTGGAAGCCAAAAGAATGAAAACCCACAAACAAGGGTAAAAATAAAGCAACATGAGTATTTCTCCAATAATTCCAACACAAGGATAAAATTTCCTCAAATATAAGAGTAGCTTAGAAAAGCCATACAAGGGAAGATTCATCAAGACCCATCCACAAATCAACAATGGTGTCACCTCAAATAGGAAAATGCATAAGAAAATCAACCTTTAATTCAACAAAATCACTTAATGAAACCAAAAGCCACCAACTAGGTATTCCATGGGAGACCTCAATTTTCTCCTCACAAGAATCCCCTTATGATGGTATGCAAATCACCTTCATAAAATCAACAACATAGCAATGACAACAATAATTGCAAGGCCACAAGAACTATTTTCAATTTAAATATAATGAGTGAATACATTAAAATAAGATCAACAACTCCATCCAGACTACATAATCAACTTAGATACAAAATAAATCAAAAATTCAAGAAGATCAACTATCCACAACTCAAAAACCAAAACACAAGTTCCCAATTACATTGCAACACAAATTAAATGACAAAGGATTCCTTGAATCAAAATTGATCTCCAAGGGCATTCACACCAATACGGAAACATCCAAAAACAATCCTTCAATAATAGAGATAAAAGCATCCAACCCGGCATCCAAGGGACCAATTAAAGAACACCTTAAATACTCAACCACTCACAACCCACAAAAACACTTGCATAACAACAACCACAAATTCAAATGAGAACAAAATTTATTAACCAATCAATTAACGGACCAGAACTAAATAACTTTACAACTTCCCCAACGGAATTACTCAATTAACTAAAACAATCCAAGATAACCATCACAAGTATTCTAAAATATTTATCCATAAAGAGAACTTACAAAACAACCATTAAATGAATATAAAGGAAGTCAATTTTCAAAGATTAAAATCCCATTTCACAAATAAACTATCCAATTTGAGAATATCCTACTCAATCTCTAACCATGCCCATACATTTAAATTTCCCCTTTCATTTATCAACAGAATTGAAAACTACTTAATAGCTGGATAGTTAACTCATTATTATTTCCTAACTACTTATGTCCAAAACATTATTTCCATTTTCCTTTCATCATACTAATTTAACACTCACTTCCAATATTTAAATTAATTGTGAAAACCACTTAAGATCAATTGTTTATACTTTAAAATGACAATAATATCAATACTCTAAATACTTAAACTACATATTAGAACTTACCACCTAAGAAAATCTTAAATCTATCTAAATAAATTTACACACAATAAAAACCTTTTTAAAACCACTATATCTACATCTATTTTAATTCTTTTGAAGGAAGGAAAGTAGAAAGAGAATAAATCTTTTCTAAGAATTCAACAAATCTACAAGACTTAACTTCATAAATAAAATAACTTATTCAATTTTATATTAAATTCTATTTCCACCCTATACACATTTAAAAATAAGAATTAGACAATCAATGCTGATATATATATATATATTCATAAATTGCCCTTCTACTATATTATCCTATCAAATTTCACAATTTAACAAATTAATAGGAATTCCTTTCTATTTCAAAATATTCACTCAAAACAAGAATTAAATAAATCAATGCTGCCATATATTCATAAATTGATTTTTCTACTAACTTATCTTCTTATAGTTGGTAATTTAATAAATCAATAACAAAAAAATAGATTTCTTTCTATTTTATTATTATTTCCATTTTAAACAGATTCTGTTTTATTTTTAAAAAGAAACAGAATGTTTTATTTTGACAAAATTAAATAATCAGTGGAATCTGAATAAATAAGTTTAATAAATATATATATACAAATAATTTCAAAACAAATATTATTTATTTATTTATTTATTTATTTATTTATTTACTTATTTTTATTTATTTATTTATTTATTTTTTATTTTTTTTTATAATTTCAAAACAAATATAATACAACAGAAACTTGAATCTTAATTAATTTTTTCTTGTGATGCTATTTTTACATTTATATATATATATGTGTGTGTGTGTACATTTATATATATATATATCTGATATATATATATACATATATATATTGCATTCAAAAATATTTCGAATACAGAGAAATAAATTTCAATTATACAATTTACTGTTTCAATATAAATATTTAAACACAGAATATATTTGTAAAATTTATCTACAAATGGAAATTTACACAACCTCGAATTCACAGTCATGAGCTTATTCTTTTACTGGTTCACTATTATTTTTAACACAAAACTACAGTAACACTGTTCAATTCCAGAATCCCAACAAAATTTCACTTTAAATCAATAACAGTCCCACCCCAGTAAAGCTTTCCTGATTAAAAAAAACAGTCCAAAGCATTTCTAAAGATTCGAGAATTTTCTACAAGCATTAAATTTCAATTCAAGAGAAAATTTCATTCACAGCAAGGAATTCTTATTTCATTTGATGCTATAAAGAAAATAATTTAAAAGAAGAAGGAGAACCTGGCGTCCTGCGCCTGTAGATAACTGTTGAAGCTTTATCCTTCTTGCTGATCCAATCCTTCCAGCAGCAGCTCCAAGATCCTCCCTCAAACTTAAATCTTAATCCTCACATGAATTCTCAGAAGAATAAAAGAACGCAATACTATATCAGAAAGATGACTGCCAAATTCTCCAAAATCTGTTTCAAAGAGAGTGCAACCCCCCTTCCAATTCAAAATCCTCTAAATAAAATCTCACACCAAAGTCTCTTCCATTTCTTTTTCTAGTGAATGCCAAAAGTCACTTCTTTTTGAAAAATAAAATTCCAATCCATTCGAATCCACAAAAGATTGAGCTTTTTATTTATTTATTTATTTATCATTTCCACAATCAATTTAAATAAACACATGCATATTAAAATAATTAAAAACAACTATTTACAAAATTTTCTTCAAAACACCATTAATATTTTTGCAAACTACCACAACTTTTATTTATTTATTCTTCATATTCTCCAGCTCTCTTCGACTTCCAAATGCTCTATAGGTGAAGTTTCATTTTTGGCTTTAAAACACTTCAGCTTCCTATTTCCTTATCCATTTAAATTTCTTATTATAATAATTATCTTTTCAAGATTATTTTGTTCATAATTATTATTAACTTCAATAATTTAAATCAATTTATCTAATAATATCACTTTTACTTTTAACAAATTAGTTTAATTTGATAATTGGTTCTAAATCATTTGATTTGATTTAATTGATTATTATTTTAATTTCTAATCATATTTTAAATAACTTTGCAAATCACTTATGATTTAATTAATTATTTAAACATGATTACTAACATATTATATTTTCCACATAATCAAATAACACAGTAATCAATGAAGCACACACAAAAACTTACACACAAGTCCAAAACAACCGACACGGAGGGGCATTACATTCAACATAATATTTTTATTTCATACACTATTTAGAGGAAAGGGTGATGCGTTTTTAATAATTCTTATGGTGTGGTATAGTAATAAGTTTTTTTGTTTTTATATTTTTATTCATTATTTGTAATATTAAATATTTGTGATTGATATTTATTAATATTAAAAAAATAGATATAGAATATGTATTTACATGAATTATATTAAAGAAACAATCAATCATATGATGATACATAAAGAAAATGATAATACATGTCTTGATGTACATATTTTGGTCTAACATTTTTGGTTATTTTGTAAAACTCATTGAAGACATAATTAATGTGGCTACACTATTGATGCTAAGAACCTCAAACAAGAACTTTAAGCTCCTAAATCACATACTTTTTTATGGTAAATTTTTAATAAAAAAATTATGTACTACTCAAGAGATTGAGAAATGTGAAGTGAGGATGCACGACTATTAGGTATAAATATAGTATTATTTTTTATTTCTAGTGTAAATATTGTTGATATGTTTTTTTTGGAATGGTGAAGTTGTTTTATCTATTTAATTTTATTGTATAAGTAATAACCATCACTAACAAGTTTTGAAGTCTTGGATAATGTGTTAGGTATTCTTAGCATAGAGACCTTTACTTGGATTCTTATGATTGGTGAAAAAAATTTATTTGGAATAGTTTTTTCATTGTATGAGATATTTATGAAAATATTATTGTTGATGCTTATATATGTTATAAATAGTGAAACCTCATATACAATATTAGGATGAGAATTTTTATAAATATAAGAATCAATTATAAAATAAACTCAAGATTAAAAGGTTAATTCTCTATCTATTCTAGTAGCTAACATAATCTAATGGGGAACACCCTTAATAACCAAGTGAATATTGATGGTTGCGTTGTCGAGTGGGAAACACCCTGAAGCGGGCATTTTGAATTTTTCTGAGGGAGTTGAGGCTAGGGAATTATTGGATGATGGCGATCCTGATCGAGGATTGTTGTTTGTTGCCTAGTGCACTAGGGTATGGATTGTTCCCCTTTCGCTGCTCACTTGTGGGATTTCTCTACGGTTTGTTTTGGGCTTTTTTGGCTCTGTTGCTGTTGTCAGGTTTGATGAGGCTTTGCGTCCTCTTCTCTGGTGTTTTCAGTGTCTAGTTGGTGGATCTGTATCTGACGTGAGTGTTGTTGAGATCCTTTGGCTCAATTCTCTTGCGTCAAAAGTGTTTGGGAGGCTTGAGTGGCCTATTCTTTGCCTTTCCTATTCTGTTGGGGGTGTTGTTTTTCCCTGTGTTACTAGCTTGGCTCTTCTTGCCTTGCCTTGGTCTCTTGTTGGCTGGTTGCCTGCTTCCAATGATGGCTTTCCCTTGTTGCTACTGGTTGTGGGTTTGCGTGCTTCTGAGTTGGCTCTTGTGGTAGCCTGTGATGTGATGGTTGCTATCTCTAATCTACAGCGATTGGTGGTGCTTCTCCAAGATGGCTTAGTGTTTCTTTTAGCTTGTGTGGTTATTTGGAATTCTAGGAGGCTTCTCCCCTACTCCCATGCTGACGAGTCACTTCTTGCAGCTTGGGGGTCAATTTGGGTTGCTCATGGTGGGTAGTTTGTTGTCCAGATTTTTCTTTCCACCCCTCTGTTGCACCCCTGCCGATTTGTGGGGGTCGGGTGTGATTGGTGCCTAGTGGAGTTTGTGATTGGGGATGTTTATAAGGAATTTTTTCTTTGTTCTTCTCCCATGCTACATTTTTGGTTGGATGTCCTGTGTGGATACTTCTTGTGGCTTGTCGAGTTTGGTGTTGGGCTTTGGTGCTTGGGAAATTTTTCCTTTGTTGGCTCCATTTGGTTTGGTTCATTCTTGAGGCACATTTATGTTGCCCTATTCACTGGTTCTTCTTCCCTCTTCCTACCCTCTCGGCTTCCTATTGAGGTGGGTATCCCTCCTTTGTCAGAGGTTGTGTTCAAGAGTGTTGTTAAGGGTGTTTTGCTCCAATTGCTCTCCTTCATGTTGGGTTCTAGTTTGAGGCCCTTATGGGGAAAGGTGTTATGTTGCCTTTGGGGTAGGTTTGTGAAAAATGCTAGATACATCGTAGCCTGGTTGGAGATGTTCATTACAATGGTGACTTTGTTTGCTACTTTTCTCTCATTAACTTTCCTCTCATTGTCGGAGTTGAAATTTTGTGTGACCATCTCTTGTACTCTTTTAGGGAGATGGGGGTTTGCTACTGGTGTGGTGTAGAATGGGTTGGGTGATCCCACAATGCTAGTTTACAATTTTTGGCCAAACTAGACACTAAAATAATTTTTTCTAACTAGATCTTCACTTTCGAGCACCTATAGTGGTTAAACCATACGAAATTTGAAGATGATGAAAACTAGTGATTTGTGATATTTTTTCTATAGATTCTAAATATTTATTTTTTTAAAATTTGTGGAATCAGATTGCACTTCTTTTTCCATCTCCTTTGAAAACTAGTTTTTTTAGTAAACACCATTTTTAAGGAGTGATGCTCACCGTATACAACATAAATTTTTTTCCATGAAGGATAAAATTCTAATTTTTTCTTAGATTTGTAACTATGATATCTAGCACTTTCATTTGGTTTCATAGTGTTTTATTGAATATTTTTCCCTTAATCAAGTTTTGAAGTCAAACTAATTACAATTTAGACATAGGCAAACTGTATACAACATAAAAAAATTTGTATGTATCGAAATTCAATTTCTTTTTTGTTGGATCAAGGACTTAAATATCTAGTGCATTGATATTTTTCAAAAAAAAAAATTTATAATATGTTATTTTTCCACATGTGCAGAATAGAGAGCTTGATTTTAAGTGAAAAACCTACATTCACAAGAAATAAAAAATAAATATAATAATAAAATAAAATTTATATTTAAAATTATACTTTTTGGGAAGCTTATAATAATGACTACATACTTTAAAAAATTAAATTAAATGAATTCATTTGATCCCCCAAAAGGTAAATAAAAAGTGGTTTTTTATCAGCATTTTGATAGGTGTAAAGGAGACTCTGTTATAGGTATGGTTTAAAACTAGCGGGGTTCTATCCAAGGGGGTTTGATCTAAGGTGGTTCAATTAAACCCTCTTCAATTGGAATCCTTAAAATGGAACTTTTAAAAGCTTAAATCATTATATTTTCTAAAAATATGTGATTTCAACAAAAATTAGGATCTCCCAGAAATTATAAACTAGTATTGTGGGATCACCTGACTATGTTGGAGGTTTGGTGCTACTATCTCATTATCACGTATGTGTTCGAAGGGGGTTGGTTTTAATGCTCCTTTGGAATTCTTGTTTGGTGGCCCCTTTATTTCTTTTGTCTAGATGCCTTGGAGAAGGTGTTTTCCTGTTCTATAGGAGTTTTTGCTTGCTACCATGTCCTTCAATCATTGTATTCTATAGAGGTGAATATGGCTCCTATTAAGGTGGAGCCCTCTCCTATTGAGGTGGAGTTGGTGGTTGTTAATATGGTGGGGAGTGCTTCTCTCCTTAGCTGGTTTTTATCGAGGTGGAATGTGCTTGCTTTGGAGAGAGGTTTCTTAAGTAGTTTTGGTCCCCACTTCTTCTTCTCCTATAGAGGGTAGCCCATCCTTTTGAGGTGGTTTCAAGGTTGGTTTCTAGATGGTTGGTGTTTCATGAACAACATATCTTTGCTTCTTTTTGTGATTCTTTCCTCTCTTTTTTTGGGTTTCTATTCAGCTCAATTTTATCTAACTTGATCGTAGTAGGGTTGTTGTTGTCCAGCTACTATAGGTGGTTAGTGGCTTGGCTATTTCTGGCAGTCTTCAGGGCTTGTTGTGTGGTGGGTTGTTCTGGCTCAGAATGTTTCTCTGTGGCAACTTGTGACTCTTACCCGCTTTTGGTAAGAAACCGTTAGGCTTATTTTTGTCTAATTTGAGCAAAAGGTATGTTGCATTCCAACTACTAAAGGTGTTGTGTGGCTTGGTTATTTCAAGCAATCTTTTGGGCCTACATTTTGCGTCTTGTTTATTGATTTTTTTAGGATTGTTTTTTCCTAAGATTTTGGTTGCTCCTAGTTGTGGGACCAATTTTTGGTTCTTAGTATGTTGTTATCTCAAGATTGATGTCAATTTTGAGTGTTCTATCTCTCCTAGTTTCTGCTAACCAGGTATTGTTGGTGTTTCTATTATGATTTTGTGGTTTCTCTGTTGGTACTAGTTCGACAAAAAAATTTGTCTTTGTTGTTTGGAAGTGTCCTTCTCTTAGCTCTGCAAAGGTTCTTGGTCCTTTCAAAACCATGTTTTGAGGCCCCTACAGCTCATTGTGTAAAGGTTACAACACCCTATCAATGTTTCTTATCTTGTCAAAAACATAATCTAATAGGGGAAGGGGAGTATAAGAAAAAAATAAAAATTAATGCACTATCAATAGAAGATATTTTCACCTTTTTATAGATAGAAGCACATTTTATAATAGTTAATAGAAATATAGACATAGTTATAGTAATAAAAAGATAAGAAAATTATATCTTCATTTTTACATGCTTATAAAATATTTAGCAAGATTCATCATTCATGGCAAAGTGAAATGGTTAATTCATGTCATTATTGTTCTTGACACCAAGGTTCAAACCTCCATTGGGTCATTGTGATTATGGGTATTGTGCCCTCACCGATCTAGTGTGCTCACAAGCTTGAGCCTTAACATTAAATTTGTGGGTGTTCATGTCCTTGTCTTCATGCTCCAAGCCCTCACTAGGTCAATGTGCTTGTGGACTCTTTGTCCCTATTGGGCTATTGGGCTCTAGGGTTTGGACTATTCACATTAATGTAGTAAGCTCATGTTAGGAATGAGATCCCTCATTTGTAGCCTCATCTAGCTTGGGATAGGCTAAAAAATTCTTGAGTTATCGATGAAAAATATTAGCAAGATTCTAGACACATAAAATAAGGATATTATGATCACAAATGAGAAAGCCAAAGAAAGAGATCCCTGCATATAAATTTTCTAGAAACATGGGTTTGCAAAATGATCTTTTCTCCTTTTATGAAAATGGTCCATTACATATATATAGAAGAGAAGAAGGAGAAAATTAGAAAAGATGGGGAAATTGAATAACCAACAACTCAACTTCGTGAGCTCTTGCCTAAAATAAATTAGGCTAGTAGTAAAATTTAGTGGGTATAATTAATTAATCTGCAAACACACCAAAACATCTTTGTATATGTGCAATCTTCTTTAATTTTTTATTATCATACCAAAGTTCAATATAATTGTAGGCTATATATATTTCTTATTAACACTAAGTCTAAGAAAATTCCTATAAGATTTTGATTTAATTAAATGGTATTTAAAACACATGTGGTGAAGGAAGACCATTTAAAAATTACATGGTCACACCTCTACCCCTTTCTAAGCCATCTCTCCTAATCGAACCAACTTACCTTTGAAAACTCCCTTAATGCTTGGAAAGGATGCATGAATCATTGATCGTAAATAACCAATGGTGGCTAGATCTTGAGGATCTTGGGCTCATTTCTATATAAGTACCAATCTTGCAAAACACTTTGCATGGTTCACATCTTTATTCTAAGATAAATCTCTAATTTTAATCCACTAGATTGATTTATATGAATATGTGGACCCAATCAATATTAACTTGTGGTATCCACCATAATGCTTAGTAGCATGCCTTGTCATTGAAATCTAGACCAATATAGTTTGAATTTTTCTAGTGGCTAGTACATCTAGCTATCCTAAGAAATTATAAGTTTTTAATATTTGTGGCTATAATATATAACTGTGGGTTTTTCACATATTCTTATATAACTATAGGTTTTTCACATTTTCCTTCATCCTACCTTGATAAGTCACCAATACTTTAACCAATGAAACCCATGATCCCTCTTGATATATCCTTTATAAGTTTGGAAGGAGCATGGATCATTGATCTTGAGGGATCAATGACACTTCAATCACCTCACCTTCCATCTTTCTTCCAAATGTGAGCATCCTATTCCTTTCTTTCCATTGGGCTAAATTTTGTAACTAATCAAAACCAACCCTATGAACTATTTAGGTTCATTTCATTCTTTACCCAAGTGAATTAGTTGAATGCATGCATATATTATTATGTTATCTACAAGCTCCATGAAATAACACTTTTAAAATTTTAGATCTTTC